>APFE030368093.1:0-17804 GCA_000404065.3 Pinus taeda
CACGATATTGAGTGATCCGACGGTTCATTCTCTCCTCGGTATTACCGACACTTGATCCATGGCTTGACACCCGATTGGTCCATGAATTCTATTTAAAGCGCATGGAGGGTCATTTGTAGGTTAACCGTGCATGAGAGAAGCTTATGTAAATTTTCATTCTTTTATTAATAAATTGCTTGTAGTAGCCATGTTGGCGCAGGCCGTGGACTGTTTCCCTCTCTGAGGGTTTTAACCACGTCAAAATACTGGTGTATTGATCTGTGATCTGTTTGTGAGCGGTGTCCTTTTGGTGTTCTGTCTGAGAAACTTACCCTGTATATTCCTACATTGGGAAATCCCGATTTTGGTTGCATGGTCTCACTTCCCAACACCACATACATCACACCCCTCCACTCATTATAACCCCCTTTTACATATTTCCCACTCGGGTCCACATTTGTTCAGTGGGTCCACAAGGAGTTAACCCCCCCCATCCCCTTGTCCACATTTTGGGTCGGGTTTGGAACGATGCCCCAGAGGTTGATGTAGCTAAAAAGAAAGTTAAAAGCATAATTTGGCCACTTTCAATAGGAGATATTCCAAAAAATGCAAAAGATGGTCGGGACATAACAATTTAACACGTGCGAAAAAGCCAAGCATGAGCTCTACCCCTATCATTATGGCCATCACCTTAGTTCCTAGGGCCCCTTACGTGAGCCCCCTGCATCATTAAGGAACCCATGATTGTCCCAATCCCTGCTAGGCAATGAACTGCCCTACCCTAAGGGGGTATCCTTTGCTATATCATTCACGTCATGCTCTCATTCCCTAGAGCCTCGAGTAGTTATAAAATGAAAAATCAATAAAAGACAAAAGTCATATGAAGAAGGGTGGAAAAGAAAAAGGCTTGGGTAACTCATGTACCACGATTGATGCCTCCTACATCTATACACCCATGTGTGGGCTTCCCTCATTATAGCTACCCTTGTACCATGGCATGTGGCTTGGAGCCTTCCCTTGCTACCCCACTCTGTTCCATTATTATTTCATATGACACCTAACATCTGACAGATGTACCATGGACCTGTCACTCCTTTAGAGGTTGAAACCACCTAATAGGGTCCTTGATTAATTTCCTTTTTGAGCTTGGAGGCACCTATACATTCGAAAGCCCATTATGGAAGGGCATGCCACTATGAAGTGCCCAATTGGTTCCATGATTTGTAAGCTCATTTGCTCAATTGCACTAATGAATTGTTGTATTGAAAGGTAAGGAGACACATTGGATCTTATACAAGATACCAGGTGGGTCTTCATCTTGGGGTTTGGCCTCCCTATATGGGATCCAAGCTCTCCAGAGGGTCTTAATGGCATTTATAGGGTGACCTTTGAGAGCCATGAGCCTGCGTTATAGCAGAGAGCAGATAGCCATGCTATGAGATCCTCAACACCACATACTGCTTGCTCATGTCCCACTTGTTCGATGATGATGATGCACTTAGACCACCTTGCCTAGTCGACTACACACTTGCACTACACACTTGGCAGTTGGTCTAGGGCCCAGATGGGGTTTTTGTCTCACCTAGGGAGACAAGGGAGGACTTGCATCATTGTTCCAACCCATACAAATGGAGTACGTGCTTGGTCGATTTAGTTGGAGACCCATGAGGATATTCTTTGTGCCCCCACAGCCACTTGGGAGCACCACAAGTCATTTGCTTGGAGATCAAGGGGCCACCCCTTCATCATTGTTGTTGGAACCCTCCTATTCATTATGGCACAGGACTTCATTTGGCCTTCCAACGACCCTTCTAGCTACTTTTCTATCATTTCGACCCTCTTGAGAGGCTAATTATTCATGTTATGGAGCTATTTGGTGGGCTTGTCACCAAAAGTATTATTATTTTTCACATTATTTTATTGTAGGTGTTATCACTCCGTAATTTCCCAAGGCCGTGAGAGAAACCCAGAGGTAACCATGAAACCACTTGTAGAAACATCTCGACGACCATAGTGGGGACTTCGAACAAATCTGATTTGAATTCAGTTTTCCCTTGTCACAATTTTTATTTCAGTACTTAAAAGCTATTTCTAGGTTTGTGGCTAAGAAATATATCTGATTTAAGGTTGTTTGCCACTTAAAATTTGTACATATTTTATATTTGTAAATATACTATTGTAGATATGGCTCTTAAGAAGATACATACTAGAGCTAATCCAGATCTTAAACCCCCAAAAATTGTAGATAACCTTGAAAAAATTCTTAGAAAGAAAAGTTTAGCTGAGAGCCAGGGAAGTAATAATTCTCTCCCTAGGGTTAATTCTCTGCTTGAAAGCTTTGAAACAGTAGAAGATATAGAATTTGATTTGGCTTTTGAACATAGTCTCTTCCGAACTAAATCTGACAATTTTGCAGCTAAAACTGTTTTTGATGAAAACATCTTAAAACCCTATATTTCAAAGCATAAAACTGTGAAATTAGACTCTGATGATGATGTCATCAAACAATTTAACAAACTTGAAGTGTTGGTATCTGAACTAAATCAAGCTGTACAAAAATCTCTTGAATCACCTAAATCCTCACATTCTTCTTCTACTGCTTCATCCCCAACCCCACCATTAATTCCACCTAGTATTTCTATCCCACTAGAAATTCCCCCTGTTTATACTACCTTTCCAAAGATTCCTCCTATTTCCACTGTTCCTCCAGAGATTCCTCCTATTTCTAATGTTCCTCCAGAGATTCCTCCTATTTCCACTATTCCACCAGAGATTCCCCCAGTTTCTACTACATCTCCATTTGTTCCCCCTATTACCAGTATACCCATTTCATCTACTATACCTACCACCTCTACATCAACACAATAAAGTGTAATTCTACCCCCTTTAATACCTTCCACATCTACATCCATTGTAGTAACATCTTCCTCTCACATACCCATCATGGTGGGTCGGTATGCCCCCCTGGTTTTACTTGGACAGCTCAATGCTATGCCACAAGATTACCAAAGTAGAATACCTCAGTTCGATAGCA
This sequence comes from Pinus taeda, assembly GCA_000404065.3. Taxonomy (NCBI): domain Eukaryota; kingdom Viridiplantae; phylum Streptophyta; class Pinopsida; order Pinales; family Pinaceae; genus Pinus; species Pinus taeda. The sequence goes on from APFE030368093.1 coordinate 3,014, forward strand.
CATGGCCAATCACTGCTCAACAACATGTAGATAGGATGGATGATTATCTAGATTTACAGTAAATTGATGAGGAGGATGTGAAGATGAGTCTGTTTGCTCAAAGTTTAACAGGGGAAATGAAAAAATGGTTTAAATCATTACAAGCTGCCTCCATCCTAGATCTAACACAATTTCATCAAAATTTCCTTGCAAGATGGGAAGTGAAGAAAAACCCTCTTCAAATTTTAGCTCGAGTATTAAAGAATCAAACGAGCCCCTTGTGAAACAGTCCAGGATTATTGTGCTAGATTTAACAGAATTTACAACTCTATCCCAACTGCCATACAACCCCCACCAGGACTAGCCCTGATCAGATTCCCAGATGGATTTGATCTAGACATGTCATACCAACTCAGAGAAAGAAATCCTGCTACCCTTGAGGAGATGCAGAGAAATGCAGTTAGTGTAGAAGCTAATCTGTTAGCCAAAAGAGCTAGGCTAAAGGCTGAAAGGAGAGTTTCTATCAAAGAGGAACCTGCTTCTTCCTCATCCGATGCTAAGTTGGATAGCTTAGTTAGGTCAATGGAAAGAATGGTAGTGAGAATAAGTTTAACTGATAGAGCTCCTCCAAGAGATAATCAAGATGGCCCTCAAAATAGAAATCAAAATCTTAGGAGGAATCCACCCCTAATCAAACAAAGAGAACAAATAGGCCCAATGATCAACAACAGATTAGGCCTCCCTTCCAATAAAACTATGATGATGAAGAAGTTGAGTTGACAAAAGATCCTGAAGAAACCCAGATAAACATATTTGGAGAAAGTGAGATAGATCATATTTTCTTGACCAAAGAAGAACAAGATCTCTTCTTGCTCTCACAACTAGAAACCCTCCCTTTAGAGTCTAATGAGTATAAACAAGGGTATCAAAACGCTATAATGGAAGTGCATAAGTAGTACAACCTAAGAAGTAAAAAGAATGTTGGAAATCCTCCATGCAAAACTCAGAATGATGCCCCTTCTACTAGCCAAACAAAAGATGACTCTCAAAAAGAGGCTCCTAAAAAACAGGATTAGAATACCAAAGAGACAGACAAACCTCAAACCTCTTTCAGCATTGAGACTAGTTAGCTAAAGTTAAAATTTCAATTCCTTCAACAAAATTAATCAATAAAAAAGCATATAGGTCCCAAGTTATGAAAGCCCTTAAAATAAGGGAAGGGACAGACACAGTAAACCTGACTGATGAACAACCTCAGTTGTTATTTGGACCTGAAGTGGAAGGCAAATCTCATGATGGAACTGTGGCTCCTTTCCACATTAGTTTAAATATTCATGACAAGATTATGCATAATGCAATGCTTGACTCTGGTGCTTCTCACAATCTGATGCCCAGAGCCATCATGGAAAAACTGGGTTTAGATATCACAAGGCCTTACAAAGATTTGTATTCCTTGGATTCCAGCAAAGTCAGATGCCTAGGTCTCATCAAAGATCTGTGTGTCACTTTAGCTCAAATCTCAGCGAAAAGTCTAGTCATGGACATTGTAGTAGCAGACATACCCCCTAAGTATGGAATGTTACTATCAAGGTCTTGGGGAGCAAAGTTACAAGGTACTTTGCAAATGGATATGACCTATGCTACCATTCCTATTTTTCGTCAGCAAAGAAGACTATACAGGGAGACTCTCATGAAATACATGGTTAGTAGCCAAGGAAAACCAAACAATTACCCCCTGTACTCCGCATTCAGATTTAGACTCCTTTATTTTATATAATGATGAATTTGTAGAGGAGGAACTTTCACATTTAGAAGCTGAGCTAAGCAAGACAGAGGAAATGAAATTTGAACCTGGGAAACCAGAGGAAGAGAGTGAAGCCCTATGGAACATGGACTTTGATGGGGCTGTAAGCAAGGAAGGAGCAGGGGCAAGTGTCTGGATTCTAAACTCACAAACAGGGATAGCTAAAGGACACTCTTACAAACTAAACTTTCAATGTACAAACAATATAGCTGAATGTGAAGCATTAATCTTAGGACTGCAACTTTTAAAGAGGTTAGGGGCAAAAAGAGTTTCTGTGCATGGAGATTCAGAACTCATCATCAACTAGATTAAAGGTGAGTACTCAACCTAACACCCTAGATTAAGAGCCTATAGAAATGCAGTTTTAGATTTTCTTCAATGTTTCCCTGAATATCAATTGTCTCTTATTCCTAGAGGCCGCAATATTTTTGCAGATGCTTGAGCTACTTCAGCTAGTACTTGTAAGGTACCATTCCTTCCTAACAGAAAATATGAGGTTGAAATAAAACACAGACCAACTGTCCCAGATAATGTAAGATATTGGCAAGTTTTTGGAAGTGACAAACAAGTCGAGAATTTTTTACAATCAAAAGATGAATTTGAGTCTGTAAATATTGATACCCATAATGATGTAGATGAAAATAAAAAGAAATAGTGTTAAATGAAACTGATGACAATCAAGAAGAACTTGAGGTTCTGCAACTAAAAGAGAAGTGTTGGCAAGAGGATTGGTACCATTGGAAGAGCTTTTTGACTTCAATGATCTAGCCAAAAAGCCAAAAATAGAGCCAGTAGGAGCTGAGGTAGAGCACTGTAACATAGGAATTGCAAAGAATCCAAAAATTGTAAAACTGTCCAAATCCTTGCCACCTAAAGAAAAACAAAAATACATTGAGCTATTTAAGGGATTCCCTGACGTGTTTGCTTGGAGCTATGAAGACTTAAAATCATATGATACTAGTATCATACAACACACCATTCCCATCAGAGAAGATCTAAAGCCCTTCAAACAAAAATTGAGAAGAATGAATCTAGTTTTATTACCTTTGATAGAAAAAGAAGTCAAAAAACTTTCTGATCCAAAGATCATTGTACCCCTCAAATTTACGAAATGGGTCTCTAATCTAGTACCTACCAGAAAGAAAACAGGTGAAATTAGGATTTGTGTAGATTTTAGGAATCTAAACAAGGTCTCTCTTAAGGACAATTACCCTCTGCCCAAAATGGACCACATCCTACAAAAGATAGTTGGTTCCAACAAAATCTCTTTGCTGGATGGTTTCTCAGGATACAACTAGGTTCTGGTTTATCCTCATGATCAACAGAAAACAACATTTACTACACCTTGGGGGACTTTTATGTATGTAAATATGCCCTTTGGCCTTGTGAATGCTGGGGCCACTTTCCAAAGAGCAATGGACATTGCATTTGCTGATGAAATAGATAGATTCATTGTGATTTACCTAGATGATATAACTGTGTTTTCAAAATCAGATGAAGAACACCTATTGCATTTAAGAAAGGTTTTTGAAAAGTGCAGAAAATATGGTATCTCATTGAACCTCGAGAAAACTCTTTTTTGATTTAGAGGATGGAAAACTTTTAGGTCATATCATTTCAAAAGAAGGTATTAGAATAGATCCTAGCAGAGTCGAAGCCATACTGAAAATTGACCTCCCAGAAACAAGAAAGAAGTTCAATCCTTCATTGGTAGGATAAATTTCCTTAGAAGATTTATTCTTAACTTGGCCGAAATCTTAAGATCCATTACAAACAAGCTAAAGAAAGATATTGAAATAAAATGGAATATCGAAGCCAAGAAATCTGTTAGTGAAGTAGAGTTAGCTTTAACCATTGCTCCTGTTTTAATAAGCCCTGACTTTACAAAGGATTTTATGATTTTTTCTTTTGCATCTGAACATACCATTGCAATTGTTTTGTTGCAAAAAAACAGTGAAGGACATGAACAACCCATAGTTTTTTTTCAGCAGAGCTTTAAGGGATGCCTCATTAAAGTATAACATCATGGAGAAACAAGCCTTTGCTTTGGTGAAGGCACCAAAAGACTATAGAGTTTATATCCTACATTCCGATATCATTGCATTTGTTCCAAGTGCTGTGGTAAAGGATATTCTTACACAAATTGACCTAGATGGCAGAAGAGGCAAATGGATTGCTGTAATCCTAGAATATGACATTGAGATAAGACCTACCAAGCTCATCAAAGGTCAGGGATTGGCTAAGCTAATGGCTGAGTCCAATTTTCATGCACTAGATATTAATTTTATAGTTGCACTTGATGAACAGGAAGAGCTGGCGACTCCATAGGTATCAGAGGCCTTTGCTACCTCTCCATGGTATGCAGACATTATCTTTGTGTTACAAAATTTACAAGCTCTTCTTGGTTTAACAAAGACATAAGCTAGGTTTCTAAAAATGAAAGCTATGAAATTCTGTATTTTAGATCATATTGTATATTGGAAAGATGTTGGTGGTATTTTGCTAAATTGTTTGTTCAAGGATGAAGCAGACAAGGTCATGGAAGAGTTTGATCAAGGAGATTGTGGAGGCCATTTGTACTGGAAGACCACAACCAACAAAATCCGGAAGGTTGGTTTTTACTGGCCTACCTTGTTTGCAGGATGTGCATAAGAAGGTTACCACTTGCCACTAGTGCCAAATTTTTGTAGGCAAGGGAAAGTTGTTGCCTTTACCATTGAAACCCATTTCAGTTGAGATTTCTTTTCAACAGTGGGGCTTGGATTTTATTGGTGAAATCCATCCAAGCTCCTTAGGTCAATATAAATGGATCTTGACAGCCATTGACTACTTCACCAAGTGGATTGAGGCTATTCCAACCAGAAAGGCCATTGACACCGTAATCATTCAATTTTTAGAAGGTGACATTCTGTCTAGGTTTGGATGTCCACATAATATTATCACTGACAATGTTGTTGCCTTTAAATCAAAGAAAATGGTTGATTTTTGCAACAAATACCACATAAAATTAGGACACTGTACTACCTATTATCCACAAGGGAATGGATTAGCTGAGTCTTCTAACAAGAGTCTACTCAACATCATTAAGAAATTGTTGCAGGAAAATAAAAAATCTTGGCATAAGAAGTTGATTCATGCCCTGTGGGATGATAGAATTAGCACCAAGAAATCTATTGGGATGTCTCCATTTCAAATAGTATATGGAGTATATGCAATCTTTACTACTGCCTTGGCAATCACTGTGCTAAAACTCCTGTAGGGATCACAAGTGGAAACAAATGATTTATAGAGAAGGATCAATCAGATCATTAAGTTGCAACAATCCAAGGAGGAGGTTTACAACAAGACTAAACTCATTCAGGGTAAAATCAAGAAGATCCATGACAGAAGGACAAAAGCAAATGACTTCCAAATAGATGATCTTGTGTTAAAATGGGACTCAAGCAATGAAGACAAAGGTAATCATGGTAAATTCGACAGTATGTGGAAAGGGCCTTACAAAATTGAAGCCTTTAGAGGTAACAATGCATTCTTGTTGAAAGATTTGACTTGAGAAGGACTGCTAGGTGGACTTGTCAATGGCAGAGTACTCAAACACTACTTTCTTCCAGAATAGATCAGTTTCATTTAGAATCATTGTAAATATCATTTTACTATTCTACTGCAAGAGTGAGGGTGGCTCACATCAGGAGTTGAAGCCCGGAGAGAAGGCCCTAAGCTTTTGATGATTTGTTGCCCATATTTAAAAGTAACAACAGGTAAATTAGTTTAGTTGCAGAATAAGGACAACTTGCCCAATGGATAAAGGCATCTGATCTACAATGTTCTTGACACCTCACAAGGAGGATGCCATCCTCATTGGAATCACTGTTAGGGTTCTATAATTTGTAGGATCAATTGATGATTATCTGTTGATTTTCATATGACATGTTGTAAATAATATTTCATCCCACAAATTATTTCCAAGAAAAAATAGAAAAGAAAAGAAAAGAAAAGAAAAAGAAAAAGGGGATACAAAGAATATATATGTGAAAAAAAAGTGAAAATAAAAATATGAAAAAATATGAAAAATGAAAATACCCCAATGAGTGAGCAAATTTAAATGCCACTGCATTGTAAAGAAAAAAGAAAACATATGCATGACAAATGTTTTATAAAGTTTAAAGTGTGCTGCTAGTTAAAATTCCACATTTTCATCAAATTCAAATAAATAGGTTTAATGGTTTAATCGCACCATTTAAGTGCGATTAGATTAATTAAATGAAGTATTTTTTGTTAGAATAAATAATGATTTAACCACACAGTGTAATCGTGGTTAAATTGGAGTTAAATATATGGTTAGACGAGTTAGATAAAGCCAAATATTCGAGCACACAATCTAATCGTGCTTAGATTAGTGTTAATCAAATTAATTAGTCAAAAGGCGTTGTTAAATAGTGATTAGGCTTGGTTAAATAAAGTTATTTTGATGCGACATGTTTGTCGTTTTGTAATAAATGAGGCGCATATCTAAACGGTCGAGATCTCACCTGCCCAGATCAACGACGGGTGATGAGTTCGGACCCCGCCCCCCCGCCCCTTCGATGGTTAACCATGGGGGGGGGAGGGTCCGAAAAGCGGTTTTCCCGCTTCACCCCTTTGCTATGGCGTCCCCTCCAGGTTTTATTTCGGAACCCCCCCCGCCTAATACCATTTATTGCCCCCCCTTCCGAAATCCACCATCCTCTCCCGCCTACTGTTGTGACCATTGACTCCCGTGCTCCCGCTCCACTACCCTTCCATAGACCTCAGCGATGAATTGGGTCTGTAGGAATCTTCTCTACCCCACTTCATTTTCCCTCAGACCTACCATTTCCCTGAGTTTGTTTCATGGTGCCAATTCTGATATATTCCTAGCCAGAGAGAATTTGTGGCCCAAAATAATGACATCCCTTTCACAATCACCTTTGAATCCATCTCCCAAATGCTCCAAGTGCAAAGCTCTGCCTCTCTGAAACCTTTTACAGTAGATTCCCTCATAAAATTCTACAAGAATCTCACCTTTCCACATACATCTAAGATCTTTGAGAATTTTCTCCCTGAGGATGCCCAATTACCCAGGAAAAATCCCACTTATTCATCCTCTATGTTTCCAGAGATGACCAAACAGATTATCTTTGTTGTTTCATGCTTACTTGGTGACCAATCCGATTAATGGGTTGATGAGGCCATCATTGGTTTTTTATCAGTCTTTACCACAGGTGAAAAACCCTCCATCTTCAACTACAATTAGTTTCTAGCAGATGCAATCCATGAGCAGTTCCTGAAATTTTCTGCAGAGGGAACCTTCAAGTATGCTTCAGTGTTAGTTTATTTATTTCTATATCATCAGGCAGACAAGTTTTAGTTTCCCCTACATAAATTAGATGAGCAAGGGAATGCTCAATCAGTAATTCATTGGACTTATTTGGTAAGGAAGAATTTTGATTGAATTCACCTTCAATGAATATGTTGATCAATTTTTATATACAGTATCCTGCTTATTAAACAGTAGTGTAGAGCCAAGGATAGGCCTTGAAATCAAAAGGTTTCTTCATCTTAGTGAGTAGACCAAAATAGGGAACTGGTACTTGTAATAGAACTACACAGAGATCAGGGTCTATGGGTGTGAATTGCCAAAGTTTGTCCCAATGAGATTTTTTTTTATTAGAATACATTAGACAAATGATTAACATGGACGAGTTGCATTTTGTGGCAGCAAAGAAGAAATCACATTTTAAGATTAAGACACAGGGGGGCCCCTTCATCTGCAATACCAGGGCAGCAGCTAAAGAAGCAGACATCCTCCTAAAGCAAATGAACTTCAAACTCAGCTTTACCTGGTCATATGACCCCTTGGGAGTGATTTTAAAGCTAAGGGTAGAACAAAAGATTACATACATTCACACTCCTAGGCCAAAGATTGAGAAATACATGAACTAGGATCAATGGCTGAAAAACACTCTGCAGGAGGCAAAAGAACAGGTAATCTCCACTACAACAGCACAAACTCCTACACCCCAAGAGAAGTAGGACAAGAGGCCAAGGGAAGATGCTTCCCCTACAGTCACAAAAATTCCAAAGAAAGAGTTTCAAATCTATAAGGAGAGGCAAAGGACCAATCCAACAGAGCAAGCTTTTCAAGAAGAGAATACACAGTCCACTATTATTTTGACAGACTCTCATGCTTCAAGGAGGGATGAAGATATTTTTTTAGGATCTCCATCCTCTTCGGCCTCCCAAGAGCCATTGGACACCTCTCAGTCAGGGGAATTGGTTCATGACCAAGCTGAACTAAACATATTTGCTAAGTGCAAAGAGATCAAGAAGAAAATTGAAATGCTAAAAGCTACAACATATACACAATTTTGGAAGTAAACAACCTCTTCACAGCATAGGCTACTCTCGGCCTTTGACATAGAGAAAGGGAAGATGCAGATAGCCTTCCTACAAGGCTGAGGTCCCTTTCCCAAAGACTCCCGAAGATTATAAAAAATCAATTTTTTCCTTCAATACTGATCAAATTCATCCAATTGATCAAATAGACCTGCACAAGCAAACAAGGGAGATGTTGTACTCCACTTTGACAACTTCAACAATGACAGCTTCTAGGCTGCAAGCCTCTGTAAATAACATCCAGTCTCAGCTTAAATTAGAGAAAATCTCTTCTCTAGCCAAAGATACAAAAATTAAATCATTGAAAGACCTTGTAATCAAACTGGGATATGATCCCAACAATGTGAAAGCAGCAGAAGAGATTATCAGAAGGAAAAACGCTGATATTGCAACACTCAATAAGCAGCTCAAGCTTCCCTCCACAAAAGACTCGCAGACTAAGGAAGTTGGAGAATTAGAGAAGGAAAAGGAAGACATGTTCATAATCATTATTGAACAAAGTAGATAGATCAAAGCAATGGAGATTGAGATGGAGAAATTGTTAAAGGAAAGAGAACAATCCACACAGTTGGCGCCCATTCCACTGACAACAGTTCCAATTTCATCTACATCAGTAGCAGGGGCATCCACTTTAGCAACCAACACAGTGGAGGCACAATCCACAAATTCTTTAGAGGAACTTATCAAAGCAACGGATGACTTGTCAATCAAAGGATAGGAAATTGAGAAGCTAAAAACTCAGCTAAATAATCGCCAGGAGCAGAAGCTGAAAATTGACAATGTATACCTAGCAAAACTGCAGAAAACTCATAGATTAACACAAAAGATTGAACAATTGCAAAGTGAGTCTGCAATGGCACACAAACATTGGCACAGGCAAAAGAAAGTATATGGATAGAAATAAATGAAGCCATGACTGAATATGGCCCTCAATTCAGATTATTTTTGAGCAAGAGGAGTTAGTACAGAGGTCTAAAGAGGTCATCGAAGAGGTGAAAGGAGATTTAGGACAGAAGCCAGGTGAAGCCACTGCTGTGATCAAAATTTTGAATTCGAAGACTAAAGAAGAATTAGAAGAATTTGAAATTACAGATAGGACAAAGACAATTTTGGAGGTGACTCAGGTGAGGAGGGTCCTTACAAAAAGGAACCTTATGCTGCAATTGGAGAACAAGTGTCACAATATGGAGTCCAACATTCAGAAGTTCCACAAAAAATTTAATGTGCTAAATCAGAAGGGACTGCTAGGTTTGATAGGAATTGGAGATAAGCTAATTAGTTTAGAAGATTATCACCATAAATTATATACCATAGCTAGGGATAAGTCAAAGTTTTCTACCATTAGAGGAAGTATCACATGGAAAGCCTTCATGGAAGATTTGGATTTTGATTTGCTGATCAAACATGAGATAAAACACTTGTTTATTATCAAACCTACTTTTCAAAAGTAAACCGAGGTGGATGAAACCTACAGGAAGCTAGTCAAATTCTCCACTCCAGGTGAAGACAAATGGGACAAATTGTGCAAGTTACTTGGGTAAAACAATTTTTCACCTTCAACAAGAAGGCAACACTTTTTCAGGCCGAGTCATCACCAACAATCCTCGAAGATAGTGCCAGAGCACTACAACATTATTAGCTGCCTACTTTTCTGTACTATTTTTGTAATCAGTTTTAGGATATTTTGTAAAAATCTTGATATTTTCACTCAAGATATTTTTGATAATTTTTGTATAAGTACTTCACAAATCGAAGTACAAATGTTGGGACTTGTATCAAGAAAGCACATTTTGATGTAAACCTGTTCACTAAGCTGAAAGTGATCATTTCATTAATACAAAACACTGTTCCATGATTCATGTGTCAGGGTAATTGGTGATGTCTTTCCTTTTGTAAACTTGTTATATCTTTGTTTTCATATGTTTTCTTATCTGAATTGTTTAAAAGAAGATGAAGGGCTGAATTTGTTTAATCACACTCTGTCCTAGCTTATAAGCAATTTATATGTTTTCAAACTGAAGTTAAACATAAAATTCATGTTAAAATGCTCTATGTTTAATTAAATCTGAATCTATTATGATATTTCTGCATCTGATCACCCTAAGACTTTGACTCGATTGCCCAATGGCCTTTCTTTGCAGTTTCAACCAAACATTTCAAAAAACCAAACTCTGAACCTAATAACTAGCCTAAAATCCTACTACAACAAATCTAAATCTAATAGAGAGATCCCTCTTTGAGTTTAGAAGGGCTATCCTCAAAGCTTGAAAGTGGTTTTGTGGTTACCTCTGGGTTTCTTTCACAGCCTTAAGAAATTGTGGAGTGATAACAATTTAGCACGTGCGCAAAAGCCAAGCATGAGCTCTACCCCTATCATTATGGCCATCACCCTGGTTCCTAGGGCCCCTTATGTGAGCCCCCTGCATCATTAAGGAACCCATGATTGTCCCAATCCCTGCTAGGCAATGAATTGCCCTACCCTAAGGGGGTATCCATTGCTATATCATTCACGTCATACTCTCATTCCTTGGAGCCCCGAGCAGTTATAAAATGGAAATCAATAAAAGACAAAAGTCATATGAAGAAGGGTGGAAAAAAAAGGCCTAGGTAACTCATGTACCACGATTGCTCCCTCTTACATCTATATACCCATGTGTGGGCTTCCTTCATTATGGCTACCCTTGTACCATGGCATGTGGCTTGGAGCCTTCCCTTGCTACCCCACTCCGTTCCGTTATTATTTCATATGACACCAAACATCTGATGGATGTACCATGGACCTGTCACTTCCCTAGAGGTTGAAACCACCTTATTGGGTCCTTGATTAATCTCCTTCTTGAGCTTGGAGGCACCTATACATTCTAAAGCCCATTATGGAAGGGCATGCCACTATGAAGTGCCCACTTGGTTCCATGATTTGTACGCTGATTTGCTCAATTACACTAATGAATTGTTGTATTGAGACGCATTAGATCTTATACAAGATTGCAGGTGGGTCTTCATCTTGGGGTTTGGCCTCCCTATACAGGATCCAAGCTCTCTACAGGGTCTTAATGGCATTTATAGGGTGAGCGTTGAGAACCATAGGCCCGCACTATAGCAGAGAGCAGATAGCCATGCTATGGGATCCCACTTATTGCTTGCTCGTGTCCCACTTGTTTGATAACGATGATGCACCTTGCTTAGTTGACTACACACTTGCACTACACACTTGGCAGTTGATCCAGGGCCCAGATGGGGTTTTGTCTTACCTAGGGAGAGAAGGGAGGACTTGCATCATTGTTCCAACCCTTACAGATGGAGCATGTGCTTGTTCAATTCAGTTGGAGACCCATGAGGATATTCTTTGTGCCCCCACAGCCACTTGGGAGCACCACAAGTCATTTGCTTGGAGATCAAGGGGCCACCCCTTCATCATTGTTGTTGGAACCCTCCTATTCATTATGGCACAGGACTTCATTTGGCCTTCCAACGACCCTTCTAGCTACTTTTCTATCATTTCGACCCTCTTGAGAGGCTAATTATTCATGTTATGGAGCTATTTGGTGGGCTTGTCACCAAAAGTATTCTTATTTTGCACATTATTTTATTGTGGGGGCATCATTAAGCCAAATTAGGCCATTCGAACCCCTTAGAGGATTGTATAAATATAAGAGAGGCATTCTCTCTTATTCACCATCACTTGGATTTGGGATATATCTTGATAAAGGTTTTGGACCTACAGTATGTGGACTGATTTGAATGATTAAATGCATTTTGATGTGGAATTTTTTCACTCTCTCTTGAAGTTTCTATTTGGCAAGTTTATGGATGGATATACTCTTTTTGTCATGTAAGTGCTCTTTTCATGCGAATTTCATAATGTTTCATGTTTAATGTATGGAATGTTGTGTCATGATTTTACTTGTGACCTAAAAATTAATGTAAATTTATGAAACACTTGTAATCTTGGCACGTTGCATATGTTATTCATCTTGGCAAGAGGAACGAATTCTCGTAGGGGTAGGTTGTGCACCTTTTAACTTGAAACTCCATCAAATCTTGCATATCAAAGTATAAAAGTCTAAAGTCGCTGTGAAGTTGCATCCACAGAGAGTGTCGCTGCTTCTTTAGGCCTCCTTGGAGAGCGAATTTCCTAAATCTTGATCATTTTGACTCCAATTTTCCCAATAGCTAGGCATTGGTCCTAGATCTTTGGTGATCACATTAACTTAACGAAATATCATTCTTTCACCTCTTTTCTTCCTATTTTCTTTGTCCTCTAAGGACAAGGAGATTTTTTTAGGTCTTGGTGTGAAATTTTAGGGAGGAGGAATTTTAGGATTTCGTTTGGACAAGTTTCTTCATTTATGTCTCCTCTAGGCATCCTCTAGTTTTAAACGAATTTTGATAGTGGAATTTCAAATAAATTGATGCCCTAGCTATCACATCAAGAGGGAACCCTTGAAGCTGCTTTGACTTGGGGATTTCTTGAAGGTTTGCACTTTGTAGTTCATCATTCAAAACCTTTTCTCTTAACTATAGGTGATTAGTGGATGAGCCGTTACCATGGTATATTTCTCAAACCTTGGTCTCTTATTGTATTTCTCTCAAGAGGTTTTTCATGGAAAGTCACCTTAGCTTCTCCTAAAGGTCACACTTTAATTGAATCTTTGCATTGAATGAGCCATTTTTGCCTTACTTCGAATCCTAGTATAAACACATCAATCACAAGTGAGGGATTTTGGAAGTTTTGATCTTAGGCATTCATCATTATTGAATATTGTTGACACCTAATCCTTGTGATTGGGTGAATTATTGTAAATAGATAGATAGGAATATGAACAGTCATCGGGAGACGAACTGAATAGTCTCTCCCTCATGTATATAATGAGGACCTACCTGATGGAATAATACAGTGAATTAATTTCTGCCTTATGGAGTTACTGCCTGGCCTGACATGGTATCAGAGCCAGCTCCTTTTTAGCTCTCATGCTCCTTGTAACTCCTCTGTCTGTCTGCCATATTCCTTTACCTGCGCCCTCTGTCAGCTAGAAGGTGTTTGTCCATGAATGTTTGCTGTTCTGCTATATTCCATTTAAAAGAACTGCGCCTAGCATTAAATCGTCGCTTGACATTCACCTGACATTCTGCTAAACGTTGGTAGCCTGTTCATCTGGATGCGTTGACAGTCTCCCAACACCAAATTCATGTGGCTATCGAATGCCATGAATTTTCACGCCATGAATGCCCGTCCCGTATCATCATCAACTGCCTCCATTACATGAATTGCTTCACCTCTCTCCACCAGAACCTATTCTGATAACTCGCTATTTTGGTTTCAAGTCTTGGTTTGTTCAATTTCAAAGTTTCTTGCAGTATTGGCGTGCTGCTGTATAGAAACACCGCCCGGTTTGCTACGCCCTGGATCAAGCAATGAATGGACAGAGAGTTTGCAAGCCTAGAGTCTGAATTTCTTATGTTTAAATTGCACGAGTCTGAATTGCTTATGTTTAAATTCCACGCCAGTGTAGACATGTTATATGCATGTGCCTTGGGTTTCGTTGGCAGTTTTCCTGAAGTTTCCAGAGAGAGCTGCTATCCCATTCGCAGTCGTAAACAACCCATAGTAGGAAGAAATAAGAAAGCTCGCTGCTGCTGAATTCTTGATCTCTGACGCATAATACATCGGCGAGAGAAGATGTTGTAAGGACTGGTTGTAAATGCCTACCCTCTGTGAGGCAATCCGAAACTCGGCATTGAACTCCAGGTTGCAGTAGTGGGTGCCACTCGGAATGAGGCGCTGTGGGTGATGTTACATGCGCACCATAAAAAAGGATCTTTGTATCTTGGTTTTTCAGAGGGATTTCTTAGTTTTAAGGAAATTGAATTAAATTTGGAGAAGTGCTTAAGCTTTTTGCAGTCTTGTGGCGTATTTCATGTGGCTTAAAATCAGAGATACATCTGTCTCAAATTATTCTTGAAAATAACCTAAATACTTCTCTTTATCTGAGAGTCCAAATACATCTGGACTACATTCTTCAGTTTTTCTTTGGTAAATGCAGTGTTGTTGAGGGTATTTTATACTGCCATATTTTGTGCTTTGAATCTGGTGTCCCATTATATCAGAACTATATTTTTTTCCATTAAGAGTAAAAGATTTGCAGCCGAAATTTTTTTATTATCTACAGTATGCATTCAATCATATCCATGGTGGGAATAGTTCTCACTGGCAAGGAGAACTATCCTGAATGGTCCCGGATGATAAAAAACACCCTCATTTCCAATGAGTTGTGGAAAGGAGCGTGTGTCGGAGACGAAGACAATGAACCAGTACAGCCTACCTCAGATAAAGAGCTCGTCATTTGGGAAAACAAGAACAACAAAGCTTATGCATTAATCGCAGCATCTGTAAATGAAGAGGTGAGTCGCCATATTTCGTCATATTCAACTGCCTTTGAAGCCCTTCAAAAGTTGAAAGAACTCTATGACTCACATTCTGCACTTGAAGTTGTCCAACTCATGATTAAACTCTTTACTCTTGAACTGCAAAATAATGATCCTCTTGCTCTTGCATCTGAAGTAAAGTCTATAATGCATGATATCAAATCCACT
>APFE030368099.1:750-28685 GCA_000404065.3 Pinus taeda
CTGGCTTGACAGGGCGAACCAAGCACAAAGAAACATCTTGGTTTAAATTGACTCTCATAATGGGAGCTTTGCCAATGAAAGGTTGGGTTGATGTGCTAGCTGAGGATGTGAGCACATAGGTGCGCCCATCGTGCTGCAAGTGGTATTGGTGATCTGTAGCATGATAAACAGCATGTCGAGCCTCTTGATAGGGAATTCCTAGCAATAAATCAGCACAATCGAGAGGAGAAACATCACATACCACAGTATCTCGGAAAGGTCCAATAGCAAAGGTGACAGCACAACATTGTGAGATGGTAAGACGAGGACCGTCCTTTCTGACCCAACCGAGCTGATACGGGTGGGGGTGAGGAGTGGTGGGAAGGCACAGGCGTGCAACTAAGTCTTGTGACACAAGATTCTTTTGACTCCCATTGTCAAGAATAAGCATGGCGAACTCATGTTTGATTTGACAATTATGGGTAAACAAAGGTGTAACAGAGGTGTTTGGTGCATTAGTAGTCATGAGGATGAGAGAGGGGTCCACTTCAGTCGGATTTTCGAGAGAAACAACTGGAAGTGGGGTAGTGGCCTTTGGTTGTTCGACCTCTGTAAAAAGAGTTTTCTGGGGGCGGAGATTTTTCAATACTCGACAATCTGCAGACGCATGTGAGTTGGTCTTGTGAAATCTACACCAGGGGGTGCGGTGAGGTGTGGGTGATGAGGCAGAGGCGACATTAGAAGAATCAAAGGAAGATGGACCATTTATGGCTTGAGGATATCGGATTCTAGTACCCACTTTGCGTTCCACCGCCAGGGCCCAAATAAAGGCCTTATCTAATGAAGCACTATCAAACAACTCAACTTCACGACGAAGAAGCATTAGCAAACCAGAATTAAATTTGATAATTAGTACCTCGTCTGGATCGGATATATGGAGTTGAATGCGCAACTTGCAGAAGACATCAATGTAGGCTTGCACTGATTGATTGGGTAGTTGTCGAAGCTGCAACCATTTGGCAAGGATATTTTGTATATATCCTGGAGGATAGAAGCGCTGACGTAAGGCCTCGCAAAAGAGATTCCAAGATGTGATAGGCGTCAAGTTGGTCTCGGCTTGTTCTCCAAGTTCCACAACCAAGGACATATTCTCAAGATGAGTATCCCACCATGTTTGTGCTAGGCCTTCCAATTGTAGACTGGCGATCTGAAGTTTCATCTCCTCGGTCATTGTTGGACAGGTTCGAAAATAGTTGGAGAGGCTGCGGATCCAAGAATCAACAGTCTCACCATTCATTTGCCCTGAGAATTTGGGCAGTTGAAAGCGTGCATCAAGCTGCATTGGCCCTGGAGGGCGTTGTTGTTGTTGCAGCGTAATTAGCTCTTGAAGAGCCCTAGCTAAATCATTCACTGGCAAAGCTGCCTGGGAGTGCTCTGGCTGCTCTGGACGCTCTTGACGGGGCGGCATGATTTTCATCCACTGAATGGCGTGAAATGTATGACCCCTAAAAAAAAAATTCTTCGAACAGGTGGATGTCTTCCAAGATCTTACGCTCTGATACCAATTGATCTGCTTGCAGATCTGAAAAATAAAATAAACAGAGAAAAACTACAAACAGACTATAGACACAGGCTAATTGATAAAACAACAGATCTGAAGATTAATATAAATACAAAGAAGTGATAGTTCAGCCTGTAGTCATGAAGCTAGGAATACACAGTACGCAGGTCTGCAAAACAATGTCACTGTATTATTATTCAGGAAGAAGAGATAGCCCCTGTTTTAAAAACAATGATCTCATTCTCCTTATTACCAAAAAGATAAAAACAAAACAAAACTGCGTAATTAGCTAAAACCCATATATTTTAGATATTTCCCTTTTTTAGATGTGATGTTTCCAAAACAGTTCGCTTTTTCTTGGTTTCCCAGTCAGTGAGCTGTTGCTGATTTTTCGGTCCGTTCTGGTTGCCCAAAAGTACTCTCTCTCTGTGCTAAACTATTGAAGAACATATAAGAAGAATTGATCAAGGGTTTATCCACATTGGGGTTTGTCCCTGGCTAACACCACATCTTGTGTCCTCTTGTCTTGGCTTGTCTTCTATGATTTATGTTTATGTTCAATCTACAACTTTAATGCTGATGTGATTACTAATCTGGAAAGGATATTGAGCTAATTGTTAAAATTGAAATAAATTGCTATAAGCATAGAACATACCTAAAATTAAAATGGTATCAGAGTTGAGGTGAAGACAAAGGCCACGCAAGGGTGAAAGAGAAATCACCGAAGATAGTTGGTAAAGGAAAATAGGATCAGTGGATTCCTCATCGCTCTTCAAATTCACCAAGGGTGAAGTTGAAGCAGAGAATATTATCAAAATGGCACAACGAAAGCTTATGATGGCCTACCTAAAGATTAAGGGTGGAAGGAAAGGCAGATGCCTTGGTTGTAATAAGTTTTGCCATTATGCTGATGACTGTCTGAATGGTAGGGACACATCACTTGATGATGATAACAATCATTCTAGGGACATCTTCAATGATCGAAGGAATGAAAATCATCAAGGAAATAGCCGACTCTTCAAAGAAAGTAAGGAACCCCAGGTATGAAGAATCAAATGTTTCTTCTGATAAGATGAAGAAGCATTATATTATATTTTCCCTCTCCTTCAGACTCTTTGGGAATCTGGCTTATTGATTGTAGTGCTTCAAGGCACTTCACCGGATAGAAGGGTGCTCTCTCTAATTTGGCAGAGATGGAAACAATCATGGGATTATACTCAGAGTCGATGCCAACTATCCCGGAAAGGGTCTAGGGAATGTTACCCCTCAATTGAATGAGGGTAACTCAATTCATTTACATGAATCTCTTTTATGTACCTGATCACAACAAGAACCTAGTGTCCATTTCGACAATGGAAGTCAAAGGTTACAAGGTGGCATTCATCGATGGAAAGGTATATGTTTGAAAATGGAATTTTCAAAGATGCTTTCGAGTTCATGGTTGGAAGTTTGTTTCAATTTGCGGGATGGTCTATTGGGGACCATGTCAGTTGTCACATCTCATCTATATCACTGAAGGTCTACTTATTATGGGGCCCTACCCGATGTGAGTCAATGGTGATGGGGATGCCTGAGTTCAAAAAGAGCATGAAGGTACGTGTCTGAGATGTACCGAAGGAAAATATTACAAGGGGACCATTCCCCTCATGTAACAGGTCCACAGGTTTGGAACAACCTGAGGGATTTGAGATTCATGATCAGGAATATCATGTATGCAGGTGGAAGAAAGCCCTCTATGGCTTAAAGAAAACACCCTGGGCTTAATATGATATGATTGATAGTTTTCTGATGAAGCTAGATTCATTAGGAGTGAAGTCGATCAAACCATTTCTTGAAGGTTGTGGATGATAGACCTCTCATACTAGCACCTTATGACGAATTCCTCTTTCTGACAGGTGAAGACCCTCTCATTTGAAAAGGTAAGAGGGAGTCTGAATTTGGATTTGGAATGGTGAATTGCAAGCTCGTGACTAGGTCAATGGAGCTTAACTTTTAGAAGTTATGTGGTAGTAATGCTGGACCAGATTCGGGAAATGCCTCTAAGTTTCACAAAATCATACTAGTAATGATGTTCTTGGTGAACTCCCATCTAGACATATGTTTTCCAACTAGCATGGTGAGCTCATATATGGTCGAGCCTCACTAGATTGATCGTCTGATATATCTTCGGGGCACAATCTCTCAATGATTGAGATACACTATCGAAAATATGAAGCTGCATGATTATTTGAATGTTAAATGGGTAGGCAGTGTGGAGGATCTCAAGAGCACTTCTGAGTTTTAATTCTCTTTGGGTTTTGCTCGATATCCTAGATGAGCAGAAAGTAGAAAACGATTGCTTTGAGCATCGCTGAGACCGAATACATAGCTACGATTATGACCTCGTGTGAAGCTGCCTGGTTGCAGAAGCTCTTCAGTGAGATGTTTGTACACATGATGGATACCACCATGATCCTTTGTGTCAACCAAAGGGGGATTCGACTATTGAGGAATCTAATATTCTATAATTTCTCCAACATATAGACATCAAATACTACCTTATCTGGGATATGTTACATCGATGAGCGAGAAGGATCCATCACATTAAGATTGATGTACAGGTCGTAGACATTCTGTTGAAGCCCCAGGGATAGGTCAAATTTGTGACTTTCCTGAATGACATGGAGTCATTAAGAGACCCTCTTATGAGCATCCTGCATGATGCATGCGTTGAGGTCTGAGAGCTCTGGGGGGCTTGGGTTACTTCTTGGAGCAACAAACAACCATAGGGTGACTCACCCTCCCCTAATGGTGCATTGTGTATAGGGTGAATGGTACAGCCTTCCCCTGTGATATCCCGTGGTTCTCCTATTGAGGCATCCTACCCATGTAGTCTGGGACTCATGGGAAGTACCTCTCATCTGGCCAATGAGTAGGGAAATGGGGTTAGGGACCATAGTAGTACTATCGATGGATGCATCTTTGTATCTACCATATTCCTTATGATACAATGATCTCCATTGATCTGGGATCAATGAAACTAATCTAGGATCAGTATGAGTGGTTTGAGACACTCTCTCTTGATATTCATCAGGGATCAATTGGAACTGACTTCGGGTCAGTAAGAGTGACATAACTCACTCCCTTGGAACTGATATGGGATCAGTAAGAGTGGTATGACACACTCTCTTCATATAGAATTGACTTTAGGTCAGTACAGAATGGTATGAGACATTTTCGATCAATTATTCTTCTTCATGGTTCAGCAGAGTAGTGTCGGGCACTAATGGCAGAGATAGTACAGTCTGGCAGATGGATCAATGGGTGGAGTTCTCTCTAGTTGAGAGGGAGTTTTAAAATTGGAAACTAGGGGAAAACTCCACGTGGGTCATCTTATTTATGGCAGCTGATATTCTTGGATCCCTCTCATTGAGAGGTGTAGGATTGATCTAAATATCATTCAATTTTGATAAGTATTCATGGAGTTATGAGTTTACTTGTCTTATAAGACAATCCATTAATGTCAGCCAACAACTAAATAACACCCACATGTGCTCAATGCTTTAGTATAAAAGGAGATGACTTGCGAGTCATTTCACAGACACTTCACTCTTGATTTCTCTCCACTTGTTCTAGGTTTTAGTGGAAAAGAAATCTAAGAGAGGAAGCCCTAAATGAAGGTGGAAAGAAGCCTAAGCATGGAGGCCATAACGTAGTCCTAGCACATCCCTACCCTATGACAGCTCTACGCACAATCTAGAGGATGCAGTCATGAAGAGATGCCCTAATCCTCCACGTTGTCCTAGCCATAGTCAAGAAGAAGATATACGTTATCCTAAATATACCAAGGGTGACCTAGCCACAACCCTATGGTTCCTTATCTTCAGGATGGCACAAGGTCTAAAAGGAAGGGAGAACATGGTTTGGACAACATTCAAAAGCAGCACTAGAAGGAGGACTGATAGGAGAATGGTAAGCAAAGATTTTGATGAGTTTGAGGCTAATTTTAGTGTATAGTTGTAGCAAATTCATGTGCCCTAATCAGAGAGCCGAGATCTAGTAGGGTCGCAGTCTATTGTGGGAAAGGAGGCTAAAAGTGTTTATGGACCAGTGTGGAGGAGAAGGTCTGAAGACAGGTATAACGCAGGATATGAGGAATACTTTGAATGTCTGAATTAGGGTATACCTGTAGCTGTTCTGGAAGCTGAGTAGGAGGGGAAAATCCTCTAAAATAAGATTCTCAAAACATCCATAGAGTCCCCCTCAATTCTGATCACTATAAGGATGAAGATCTTATCCTAAAGTATTTAGGACAGGGATTGAGCCCTAATTGAGGGCAGTGTAAAATTGTCAAGTTATGGGCATAAATATGATTTCCAACCCTCTCAAGAATATATCGAGAGCCTCTTGCTCTAAGTGGCATGGTGCAATGGGACAACAGCAAAGGAATGCTAACAGTGGAACAACCACATGGTAAGTGGTACAACAGGACGTGGTGCTTGTTGGAACTTGGTACTTGGGACAACAAGTTATGACATGGCACAACATGCTAAACAGTGGGACAACAAGCAATCATAAGAGTAGCAATGAGTAAGAATGGGACAATAATATGGCAAACATGGAATGGCAATGTCGCTAATAGTGGGACAATAATATGCCACATGGGACAACAGTAGCTAGCATGGTACAACTATGGCACATGGGACAGTTGTGGTAGCATGGTGCAGCATTGACACATGGGATAGTTGTGGCAGCATTTTGCAACAATGGCACATGAGACAGTAGTGGCAGCATAAGGTCTAATAGTATGATGTGTGCAACATGGTTATGAGGTCTAGCATAGTGATGTTGGGTGCAACATGGTGCAGCATGGTGAGGTGCAGCATGATGACGAGGTGTTGCACAATGATAGGTGAACGAGTCACCTTGGAGAATCAGTTGAAGTAGCATGTCTTCAACTGAGTTCAACTATCTCATGTATAATCTTCTCAAAGATGATCTATGCTCTTATTTAGATAAGTCAAAGTGTTGACTTTTGTTTTAAACGTACTCTCTCTCTCTCTCTCTCTCTCTCTGTGCTGAACTATTGAAGAACATATAAGAACAATTAATCAAGGGTTTCCCCACATTGGGGTCTGTTCCTGGCTAGTGCCACATATGATGTCCTCTTGTCTTGGGTTGTCTTCTGTGATCTATGTTTATTTTCTATCTGCAATTTACTTTAATATTGATGTGATTTCTAATCTGGAAAAGGTATTGAGCTAACTGTGAAAATTGAAATAAATTGATCTAAGCATAGAACATACCTAAAATTAACATAGCTACTATATCAAAAGTGTTCTCCAAGTTTCTGAAACTGAAGTTGATCTTCCCTCGATATCATTTGAGGATTTGAAAATGGAACATCAATTTGTTGCCCCATAGAGGAATGAAAGGACACTAATTCTACTGGTAAATTATACCCACCGACATTGTTGGGTGCAAGTGTAATCATAGGAGGGTGAAAATGCGAATTCGAGTGGTTAGAATCCATATTGCATACAAAATCATCAATGCTCCAATGAAATCTTGAATGAAATTTAAAAACTTCAGCAGACACACCATGAATGTTCAACATCCCTAGCACCCCATTTTCAAGAATCCTCTATCTTACAAACCCACTTTAGAAACAAGCTCAATTTCACAGAAATGAGACTAGAGTTTGTGACACAAATACAAGATATGTAAAATTCAAATCCAATTCAAAGAGGAGCCTAATTGGGTATAAATTGAACCAAAATTAGCATCCCGAGCAAGGATTTCTTGGTCATGCTACTTCAATCTGAAATGAAAGAAGATTGGTGGCAAGAATACCATAATTGCAAAAAATAGTAAAGAACCATACAAATGTCATGGAAAAGATTTCGTGCCTCCTCCTGAACCACTATGAAGAGAAGGACAAGGGTTTATCCATTAATCCATTTTTTTTTGCTATAACAATTTGATTGTGTTTGTGTTTGAAGTTCATGGGAATGAACGTTGCAATGCAATATTGTAATCATCTATTATTTCTAATTTTTCAATGTAATCAAGTGAACCAAAGATTATTTTCAAACCTAGGATGTGTTTAGAATAGAGGTCAATCTCTATAGAAGAGCATATATGTGAATAATTTATTTGTATTGGACATGCATCTTGGAACACTAATTTTGGATCATAGAGAGTACTTTGTCTAATGACCTTACAAATTGAAAATTTCTTCATTAATAAAGCAATATCAGAGAGTGGAACATACTTATCCAACAAATTTATCAAACACAAGGTGATAAAGAAACATTAAATGATAATAGAGTATAGCTTGTTAAAGGACATGAATGCTTTCAAAACTACGTCGTGGACTAAAATATGCCAAGGTTAATATTTACCTAATAATTGAGGACAACGATGATTTCAAAACCACATCTTGGATGCGAATGCCTTCATGGCTATGTCTTTCAGTAAAACTCACTAAGCTCAATATCTACCCAACACTTTTAAGGAGTCCATAAAATTGAAAGGGCACTTTAACATCATATTCCAAATATCTTTTATAATAGTACATAGCAAAATTTAGTGGGTTAAATAAAAATACAATAATAATTTTCCCACTCACCAGGGTTGGGGAAAAATATTCAATGATCATTTGGGGAAACATAAAAAGAAAGCATTTGCAAGATGAAAAATTTATCTCCATATTAATGAAAACCACTCCTAAAAAACTCCTAGACCAGTTGCAAACTCTATAGGAATTCCTCCCTGTAAAACTCTATAGGAATTGCTCCCTATAAAAACATTGGTTTCTAAATAAGCAAGTGGCTCAAATGAATCCACAAGAAGTTCAGTTTTATGAACTATAATTTTATGGTGTTCATCATGATCTTCTTATGGTTCTAGAAGCATAGCCATTACTAAATACATCTTACAGTTGAAATCGAGAAGGGAGTTACATTCATGTAACCAAAAATGAGCATCATGGAATGATAACTGTTGAATAAGATTGTTTAAATCTAATCGCCATGCACTTACCATCAATAGAAAATATTGCATGTCATCTTTGGAAAGCTTGGGAATGATGTGAAGGCCCTTCCAAATGAGGAGGAATGGAGCCCAACCAAAATGGAAATCCTCACGTGTTTCCTCAGCTTTCGCTACACCGAAGGCTAGACTCACCAGAGGGATCACTGCAGCAACCTCCACTGGCAACATCTCAATGCAAGGCACCCTCAACTTATCCCTCAGGGAGGGTTCAATTTACTTTTACTCTTCTGGGAGGAGGTTGGCAATGGATTTAACAAGATTGAGGATTTTATCAGAGAGAGGAGGTCTCAACCGATATGGGATTACCATGTGATGGCCAATTCAGTTTTTGGGATTTTGTTTCCATAGAAAAATAGTTTGGACTGTCAGATTGGGCTCGAAATGGAATGTACAAAAGTGATCTTTGGTATTTATCTATGACTTCATCTCTGGAGGCGAGAATGGGATAGTTTTTATAGTATAAATAAGACCCTAATCTATACCAGAATGACAGTCTCATGATTTTTAAATATGAACTAAAAGTTGGGAATGACTCACCAAGCTTCGAATATATCCAGAAGAGGGTAGCTACTGTAGGAAAATAGACATTGTAAACGAAAACTAGAATAGATTCCTATGAGTTTTTGAATGAAGATTCACTAGTGGCATTCGATATGGATCTTACGCGATGAATGGAATGAAGATTCCTAAACTCAAACACAGCTTATGGCATCTGTGGTAGCTCCTTTTGCAATCAAGTGTGGGGAAGATGTGTTCCAAGCTGAACGTTCCTCTAGTCCAGTGCTTTGCTAGCTGACCTTTCAGTCGTCGGTTTCATCATTTTTTATGCTAAGAGAGATCAAATTGACACAATGAGCTAAATCCCTAGTTTAGTTTATGCATAAGTAGAGTGATGCTATCAGTCAATATTGAGTTACCTGCTACCAAAGGACTGAAGATTCAATGGTGGCAATCAATATTGGGTTAGCTAGTCCAAAAATCATAATTCATGACTCTCTCTCATATGTCATTTTCCCACCCTATGAAAAGTTTGTGGTTGTGAAGGGTATTGTAAAGGAAAACTTAAGTTTAAATTTTTGAAAAGTGTTAAAATTTTCCAATGCTAAGAAAATAGATATAATATTTTATTTTCACTTACATATTTTCATTGTATTGAAGAAACTAATAAGTTTTTACATGCTTTTGGTGGTGATATTAGGTGGTATTTATTATAATAATAAAAATAATAATAATCTAATTTTAAGATTATGTTTTAATGTATTGGTTTTTCTAGTAAAGTTTATGGAGGAAAAATGTGAGATGTTGCAACAAAAGAAGTTCTTTTAGTTTGGTTGTACTTAAATTATTTAGGTGTTCTTGCATATTAGCTGGGTAACAATAAAATAGAGTATATAGTAAATGGATTTAATAGTTGAAAAAAAATATTTTTTTAATTAAAACTTATATGCCAAATTTGGAAGGAGTAGGATACAAATCTTTCTTTAGGTTAAATATATTCAAATGGTTGCGTGAATAGGGTTGTAATACCCTATGTTTTCATCTCAAGAAAATGGAGTTCTCTCCTAGTAATTCACATAGTTAAGGTTTTTATAAGCAAAGTAGTCGTTTTTCCTTAAGACACGAACATTTCATTTTAAGTAGTGCGATAATGTGGTTTTAATGAGGCATCAAAAGAGGGAATGAACATGCACATTTGAGATGCCAGTATTAAGTTTCACTTCAGTCATGATTGCATGTCTAAGAAGACTCTAATAAAGGTTTATGAGTTTGAATAGTTAGAGATGTTGGACTAGGGTTGTAGTCTCAATTAGAGGTTTAAACAAGTAATTTAAGCACCATGAGAAGTTATCAAGTAAACTTAAGACATTTGACAAGCTGCACGAAGGAAACTTGGTAGTGGTACTATGTGAACATCCCTTGTTCAGGTTCATACCCTCTCCTTAGCACTACCAATTTGCAAGACGAAGAAGAAATGTGAAATAGATGTGCAACCCACTAAATAAGTTGGCAAGGTTGTTTTAACATATAAAGGTGGTCATGTCGTCTTGCAAAAGGAGGTGCTGGAGCACTCCCATTTCAATAATCTGTTAACCTTTGAATTCAAATCCCTGTTAATGTGATAAAATGATATGATCCTAAAGATTTTAATAAGCTCCATAATTCTAATCATCCTTTGATCCAATAAAGAAGTGTACAAGGAAGTAAAACCTTTCATCCAATCTATAACAACCTTTTTACTCCCTATGACTTATAAGTTTAGATATTTGAAGTGACGCAATTAAAATGACTAACATAAATGACTAATTCATATTATTGTAGTTCTTGTTAGGTAGTCATACTTTTGTTCCTTGACTAAATTAGTCAATCATGTTAGTCATTTTTAGTATTATTACTTATTAGCTATTCATATATTTTAACTTGGGACTAAATTAGTCATCTATTTTAGTAATTTTCAGTTTAGTCTCTTAATATTGCTAATTTTTGGTAGTATTTCACTTGGAAAACTTCTAGTGCCTAATTTTTTTAGTCACCAAGTCACTAATTTCACCATTTTCTTCTAGTGGAGTAAACCCTGATGCAAGAGAAAAGTATTTCAAATATTAAGGGTAGGCATCTTTAAGGTATAGATTGCCTTACCATAATTTGTGTGGTGAACTAGCAAGACAATGCACCAAAAACACTAAAATGACTCAATGGTGGAGCAAATCCCTTATTCTTCCTGCAATTTCCCTACGAAAATAGGAAGAACCATTACTGCGTTCATACCCTTAATTAAAGTATTGTAATCTCTCCAAGATAAGGAAATAAGAGTTAAATTAAGAAAGGTTAAATTAGAATGAGATTGTAACCAGTTACCTTGAAGGGGCATAGTAAGAATAAAACTTAAAACCATAATAATTTCCAACAAAAGTGTTATCCATTGAACCTATAGTTAGGCACCCGTAGGAACACACAAAGGGTGAGAAATAGAGTAAAAGCAAAGAAAAAACTCCATATAAAGTCCAAACCAAGAGAAATTAATTATATTGTCATTACATAGAGATACCAAAAAATATATATGCCTCACGAGAATACTAGAACAAAGGAATTTAGCAATTTAGCCGTAGTGATACCGGGAAGCATGGAGAAAAAAATGTCGGCTTTAAGGGACGCCATCTATAAATTGCCACCATAATTTATTAAGGGTCACATGGAAGCCATGTAACACCAATGATTGTTGAAACCACGCAGGAGAGGCACCAGGAGAGGAGGGTGACAACAAATAATGACCACTATCCATGACAAAAGAGGATTAGGGTAAGAAAAGTCGATATCCACCATTGATCTACTCAAGAATCACCTCAGCCATTGAACCTTTCCAAACGAGCTACCTGCACTCCATGTGATTGAGGTATTCATGGTACAAATATATTGGTTATAAGATTCCTAAGATGAGACTGTATAGAGAGCAATAAATTGAAAAATTAAATATGGGTGTTGTATGGAAATAATATGTTAAATGTGCATCGAGGAAACTAGTTAGGTATAAATTAACATGGATCATCGTGTCATTAATATGGAATGCAACAAATGAATATTCTAGAGTTATGTAAGTTATAACGTTTAAACCCAAATAGACCATCGTGGATATACCATTATGGATACATAAGGGGTAATGCATGGGGGACACATATGTAGGTATATAAACTAAGTAAGTATGCCATATAACACATAAGGCCTCAACCCCTTAACTTATGGTTACCACTATATTAAAGAATAGGTCTGCAAAAAAAAATTAAGAAAAACAAAAGGGGAATTAAGGTTATGAAATCCATGAAGGGAGATTAATTGTGATTATGTTTAGTGTACACATGATTTTTGTGTCATGGATAGAAAAATATATTATATAATATATATATATATATATTATATATATATATATATAATATATATATATTTGGTATAGTGACCGTAGAGTCATGGCAGATGGTATTGAAGTTCGAATTCACTAGTGGGGCCTTGTGGAATCATCACAGAAATAGTAAAGAGGCTTGTGTGTTTTGAAAAGTTGACATAGAGAACAACTAACAATTGATTTTGTTTGCATCATAAGGTTAATAAAAAAGGTATACGGTTACAGCAGAATGGTAGAGGAGGCCCCAAGAATCATTGAAGGGGAAGACTTATATGTTGAATTAGGGAATGAGGGTATCGAAAAAATTACTCATTTTTTGGATGTTATTAGGAATCTGTAGCAAGAACTAGCATATTTGAGGAGTAACATTGAGTATTTTTTAAAGGCCAACAAGGAACATGAAACAATGATGAGAGGGCTAACGGAAACGTCTAGCCATAAAACAATGGAACCTGATATAGTGAAAGGGGCAAAAACATGCACATAATTACAGAAATCTGATAGCCAAGGGGAGCGATTATGATAGAACATACCCTAGAACACAGAGAAGAAAAAGAAACAAACATAACTACAAGGGGAATTTATTAAAAATTAATCCCCCTACTTTTGACAGAGAGAAAGAGGAGGATGTCGAAGCATGGCTCCTTAATATAACAAAATATTTTCATGTCTATGAATATGAGAGCAACTTAAAGGCCAAATTGGCCATTTATCAGCTACAAGGTAAAGAAGCCCTCTAGTGGGAAGAGAAAAAAGTTTGCATCTGTTGGAGGAAAAAGCAATAAGTTGAGAGGAATTTAGGAAGTCGTTTAACAACTACTATTTAAAAGAAATATATGATGATGATCGCGCAAAGGAGTTCCATGAGTAAAGGTTGGGACTGTTAACCATGAATTAATTCGTTTCAAAGTTCACCAATTTGATGCATCATGTTCCCTACATTAAAGAAGAAAAAGCCAAGGTACAACTATTTATGAATTGTTTGCCTATTGTCTACAAGGAATAGAATGAGTTTTCCAATCAGAAGACAATGGATGAAGTAGTAAGAAAGGCGAGGCTATGTTACAAGTAATTTAAGAATGAGGAAGAAGGCTCTATGTTTTGGCAAAATAATGATAGAGCTAAACTTGTAAGTGGGGTAAAAGAATAGAAAGGTAGCTACGTAAAAAGCTTTGGAAAGGACCACCAACAAAAAAAGTTCAATAAGGGGAATGTGAATCAGCTGGCCCAATATCAAGCTAGATCAAAATCGATGGATCCGAACAACAAAAAGAATGGAGGGGTAAACCAAAAAAACCTTCGGGGTGTAGTGAGCCCCATTTATTGAGGGAATATTTTCATAATCTCATATCCATTCAGAATTTTCAAGTTCTCCATGATGCCACCATAGTGAATGATATTTCAAGAAATATTCCTAGAATAAGTGCAACCTTGGGGGATAGACAACCAGAACACCAATCAACGATGATTGAGATTGAAGTTACTATTTCCAACCAACTTGTTTCTATTTAATTGATTTAGGGGATAGTTTAATTTACATTGAACCACAGGTGGTAGAAAAATGTAATCTTAAAGATGACAAATATAGAATTGTTTGGCTGGTACAGTTAGCAACTAGCACCAAGAGAAGCGTAACCAACAAAGTAAGGAAATGTCATCATGATCGAAATGGTTATTCCACAACTGTGAACCTAAATGTACTTCCCCTAAGATCATATCATATACTAATTGGTATGGACTAGTTGGAAAGAAAGGGGGCCATTATAAACTGTTTAATAAAAACAATGACTTCTGTGAATCGACAAGGATAAACTCAAACAATTCAGGGCAAACCAAAACCTATATCAGTGAGACAAATCTCAACCTTACAAATGGAAAATAATTTACGAAAGGGGTGTCAATTATTTGTGGTTCATGTAGAAGTAGCTGAACAACAAGGTGATGAATCCAACTTAGATGCCCTACTGATAATTGAAGAGTTTCGTGGTGTTTTCCAAGAGGAAATTCCAGGTTTGCATCCTCATAGGGACATAAAATTTTCTATTGATTTTGTAACCGATGCAACCCTAGTTTGCATAGCCCCTTATCGAATGGATCCACTTGAATTATTGGAGTTGAAAATGCAACTACAAGAACTAGTAGACAAAGGCTATATTAGGCCTAGTATTTCACCATGGGGGCACTCGTGTTATTTGTCAAGAAGAATATGGCACATTTAGAATGTTCATCAATTATCGGAAACTAAACAAGTTAACCATTAAAAATAATTATCTATTACCCCGTATTGACAACCTATTTGGTCAAGTAAGGGGAAACCATTTTTTAAAAAATCGACTTAAGGACATGATACCATCAATCAAGAATTAGAAATGAAGATATTCAAAAAACAACCTTTGGCACCAGATATGGTCTCTGTGAATTTGTAGTGTTATGAGTTAGCATTACTAATGCCCCAACAACCTTTATGTGTTTGATGACCAATATATCTAGTAATATTTAGACAAATTTGTGTTGGTATTTATTGATGATCACCTTGTATATAAGAGAGATGAAGAGGATCATAAGAAGCATTCAAAATTGGTGTCACTAGCTTTAAGGGAGCATCAATTATATGTCAAATTTAGTAAATGTGAATTCTACAAAAACAAAATACAATACTTTGGCCACACTATTTCAAGGGAAGGATTAGCAATTGACCCTAAAAAGGTCAGTGCCATGGTCAATTGGGCCATACCAAAGGGCGTATCTCTTGTTCAATCCTTTTTTGGAATCATAGGATATTACCATTGATTTATATAAGGATTCTAGAAATTAACATATCCTATCACCTCTTTACAGAAAAAAGGAGTAAAATGTGAATGCACTCCTCAATGTCACGAGAGTTTTGAGAAAATAAAACATCTACTCATAGAGACTCCAATTTTGAAACTTGGAGACCCTAATAAATAATGTACAATTTAGACTGATGCATGGATGGAGGGGCTAGGGGTGGTTTTAATGCAAGACAATTCAGTGATAGAATATGAGTTTAGGATGTTGAAAAACCATGAGAGGAATTATCTTGTATATGATTTAGAGCTAGCTCTAGCCATACATGCCTTAAAGATGTTGAGCATTACTTGTTAGGAGAGAAATTTACCTTGGTAACCGATCATATCAACCTAAAATATATTTTTAGCCAACTAGATTTGAATGTTAGACATGCGAGGTGGATGGTGTTTCTTAGCAAATTTGAATTCAAAATAAAACGATATATAAGGCATGCTTACACTCTATTGGAGTGCCTGTTAGTAGTGTGAATACAAAGTTGATAGGCCAAATTAAAAATTTACTAACTAGTGACCCTAAATATTTGCAAATTCAACAAAAATTACAACAAATTAACATTGCTAGTTATGCAGAAAATTCTAAAAATTTGTTGGTATACATGAAATGATTGTATGTTCCCTATGTAAATGCA
Source organism: Pinus taeda (assembly GCA_000404065.3). Lineage (NCBI taxonomy): Eukaryota > Viridiplantae > Streptophyta > Pinopsida > Pinales > Pinaceae > Pinus > Pinus taeda. The sequence goes on from APFE030368099.1 coordinate 16,681, forward strand.
CTGAAACAAATGATATTACATGATGTAGGATGTTCTAGGTACCAAAATATTATCACATCATTAAGGAACAATTTCTTCTGTCTAGGTATGAAGAAAGAGGTGGCTAAATATTTATCAAAGTGTTTAGAGTGTCAAACAATAAAGTTTGAACATCAACACCCTGCTAGATTTCTGGATCCACTACCTATTCCCGAATGGAAGTGGGAAATATTTTCTTTAGATTTCATCATACTACTACCAAGGTCAAATATGAAACATGACTCCATCATGGTGGTGGTGGATACCTTAAGTAAGGCATCCCATTATGTACCATTCCAATCTAATTGTGGAATGACATAAATTGCTAATATCTTGATGAGAAAAAAAAATTCAACTACATGGAATACACAAGATGATACTATCACACAGGGATGCCAAATTTACTTGAAACTTTTGGAAGGACTTTCTTTGGGGCATGGGCACTCAACTAAACTTCGGTACCACTTATCATCCTCAAACGAATGGAAAAACACAGAGAACTAACCAAATTTTGGAGGACATGTTGAGAGTGTATGTCATGGGTAGACCTACAAAATGGGATGATTTTTCAGTATTTGTACGAGTTTGCCTACAACAAAATTTATCAAACATATACCAGAATGTGACCATTCTAACGCATGTATTGCAGAAAATGAAATAGCCATCTCAAATGGAGTCAAACGGAGGATAGATTAATACTCGAGCCGGACTCCTTGTAGGAAATGGAGAAAATAGTGCAAAGGATTGAGGATAACGTTAAAATTGCACAACACAGATAGAAAAGCTATGTAGACAAGAAAAGAATGCACAAAGAGTTCAAAGTTGGACATCATGTTTATTTGAGGGTTAAACCAAGGAAAAGTACATTAAGGACAGGGATTTGTCCCCAATTAGCACCACAATTTTGTGGAATGTTTGAAATTCAGGAAAAAATTGTACTGGTAGCTTCTCAATTAGCAATTCTCAGACATTATTGATTGGAAAATGCTACAGGTGGAACTAGAGGAAGACTTCCTAGCATAACCTCATTGTATTCTAGATCAAAAAGAGATACGGCTCTGGAATTGAGTCATCATTCTGGTTAAAATGAAATGGAAGCAATTTACTCCCGAAGAGGCTACATGGGAGCAAGAAGATGAAACGCAAAAAAGTTATCTAGTTGTTTCAGAAAGAAGTAGGTGCAAAATAAATGTTGAGGACGATGTGAATAAAAAGGTGGGAAGAATGTAATGTCCCTCTGTTGTTGTAATGTTGTTTTCATTCGGAGTGAATTATGTTATCAAGAATGGTAGAAAATCCATGACATCCATTGAAGTATTATATAAATACATACTTTTATTAATAAATAAGTGGAATCTAACTACTTGGGAATGAGACACTTGAAAATGAGATTATTTCTGAAGAAAGAAAAACAAAAATGTCATTGATAAATGAGATTGGAATAATGCTTTCATGATAATAAAAAAATGGAAAAACATTCAAGGGATAGGATATAAAATCCATTGAATCGCTTAGCTGGTGAAAGATTTTAAGCCTAGATAAGAATAAAGAATCGCGGGAGAGAATTAAGGAAAAGCCTAGGCCAGTGGATACAAAGGAACCCAAAAGTGGGACCTCATTGAAGGAAATTAATCATGGAAGAAAGGTATCGAATGCCAAAGAAAGGGATCAATAGATGTTTTTGATACGCTCTCAACTGAGTCTCAACTTGTGGGTGAACTAGAGGAAATCAGTTCAAGGTTGGGTGGTAAAGGTGTCACACTCCCACATGTGTATTCTTCACACAATGATAATGCTTAGGCTATTATTTTATTGATTTACTTATTTAATTCATGAAATTTTGGTTAAATGTTGTTGATTGGAAGGCTATCAATTTACAATTAGCCTTTTGAGATTACATAATATAGTCAAGGAAAATATATGTATGTGATTTTGAATACAAATAAAAGTAGCTTTGAAAATTTGAATTCTAAAAAGGATATGTCTAAGATTTTCAATTCAGATAAAAGTATTTTTGTAATTTTGAATTTAGAGAAAGATATTTCTACGATTTTAAACTCAGATAGTGGTATTTTATGTGATCATGAATTTGGATAAACTTAACTGAGTCTTATTTTTGTTATGCATTTAATCTGTGAAGATAAATTCACTTGTTTACAAATGAAATGCTACAAGTTTAGCGATATATAGATTTTATTTCTAGAGTTGATATGTATGGAGGTTATGGTAACAAGCTAGTTACTATTAGGTTGATTTTTACTATTACCCAACATGAGATTGGGATTAACAAATCTAGGGTCTTAGGGATTTATTCTACAACCATGCTAAGTGTGTATGTCACTTATGAAATCTTGTGAGTATTTCAAACTGATTCTAGTAATGACCAAAAAAACTAGTTAAAAATAGTTGCATGTAAATAGTTACTATTAGGTTGATTTTTACTATTACCCAACATGACATTGGGATTAACAAATCTAGGGTCTTAAAGATTTATTCTACAGCCATGCTAAGTGTGTATGTCACTTATGAAATCTAATCTTGTGAATATTTCAAACCGATTCTAGTAATGACCAAGAAATCTAGTTAAAAATAGTTGCATGTAAATAGGCGATCAGAGGAAGGTGTTTATAAATCAGTATAATAAAGTGAATGAGAAGATCTGGTAATCTGTTAGGTTAAATACTTCATTATTCAATCGAGATGGAGTCACAAAATAAATAATCAATTTAAATATGGCTTCACAACATCATAATAATAGAATCTAGTTTCTCATCAATGCAAGCCTCTTAATTAGCAACTAACTCTAAATTTGGAATTCATAAAGGAGTGGTGAATGTAAGTTCCTTACAAGTCATATAGAAATTACCAAGTCCATGTAAGCCCACATAAAAATTTATTATTGGAACCTAATATATATCTTCCTGGGAAGACAAACATATTAAATAGACAAGAACTAAATTCCAGTCTAAGCAATTTGACAAATTAAATTGAAAGGAAGTATAAGATTAGTAACAGATAAGGTGTGCTCAATGATCAAATAGAGATTTACTAAGAAGGGACAAGGATATATATATATAGATATTTTGAAAAGGAATAAAAAACTAACCACTCCAATTTCTGAACGAATAAAAATGGTAGCTGAACAGAATAGAGATGTATTACTTGAATATAAATACATGTATACACATAAAATCACAAAAATAAATGGCCCAAAAACATAACCATAACTATATAGATGTATTATTCGTAGATGGTAGAGTAATGAAAACATCATATTTATCTAGCGAAGAATGAAAGGAATATATGAACTAATATAAACAATTTTCTTAATATGTTATTATTATTACAATCGCGAATTTGGACCATCTAAAATATATGGTGCCCATAGAGGAAAATTAATTACAAAACACGACTAGAATAGACAGTGTTAATATTAGGTGACTCAAAGGTTTCCTTTTTTCCTATATACATACCGTATGCACCCTCATCAATTGATGTTTCACAAACTCAATAGCTAAATAAACAAAACAGAAATTCATAGCACAAAAGTTCATGGAAAAGTTAATGGATGCCAGAACATTAAATCCATAATAAATGTATAACCCTTGTGATACCAGAAATTTTCGCAAAGACAAATAAGTCCATTAGTCTCTTCTATGGCGAAAAAAATGTAACGAAATTGAAACCACAACAACCGTGGTAATGGATATCATAGGTTGTAGAATGATGTGGCTGACTAGAGGTAACCAGAAGAAGTAGTGACTACCTGCAAATTAAGGAAGATAGAGAATGCATTAGGTAATATTATCATTCCAAATTGATTTCAACAAAGAACCATTAAATCCCGAAGGGAAACCAGTCTTACCTATGTGGGATCTGAATAAATCGGGGAGTCCACACCTATAAGCTCTGCTAACAAGTTAATTAGTAGAGTAAACCCTAGTGCAAGAGAAAAGTATTTCATTCATGAAGGGTAGCATAATGAAGGCATAGATTACCTTACTGTAATTTGTGTTGCGAACTAGAGAGACAGTGCACTGAAAACCCTGAACCAACTCGGTGGTGGAGAAAATTCGTTATACTTCCTGCGATTTCCCTACGAAACTAGGAAGAACCACTACTGCATTCATACCCTTAAATGAAACATTGCAATCTCACCAAGATAGGGAAAGAAGAGTTAAATTAAGTAAGGCTAAATTGGAATGATATTATAACGGGTTCCCTGGAAGGGGCATAGTAAGAATTGAAATAAAAACTAAAAGAATTTCCACCAGAAGCATTATCCACTGAAATTATAGTTAAACACCGACAAGAATGTAGAAAGGGTGAGAAACAGGTTAAAAGGAAAGAAAAAATCCATGAAAATTCTAAACCTAGAGAAATTAACTATATCATCGCTACATAGAAATACCAAACAATATAGCTGCCTCACAAAAATACCAGAACAAAGGAATTTAACAATTTAACCGCAATGATACCTCGAAGCATGGAGAAAAAAATATCGAGTGTAAGGGATGCCATCTCTGAATATACACCATGATTTATTTAGGGTGACATGGAAGCCATTCACCAATGACAACTGTCGAAAACACACAACAGAGCCAGCGGGTGAGGAGGGGGGCAGCAAATGCGACATAATGCCCACTATCCATGGAAAAAAAGGATTAGGGTTGGAAAAGTCTACCTGCACCCTTGATCGACTCAAGAATCATCTCATACACCGAATGCTACCCAACGAGCCACTACGCTCCATGTGATGGACGCACTCGTGGCACAAATAGATTGGTTATCATATGAGACTGTATAGAGAGCAGTAAATCAAAAAAAAAAATAAGGATGTTGCATGGGAAAGCAGAGGTTAAATGCCCATCAAGGAAACCACATAGGTATACATTAACAAGGGTTGTCGTGTCATTAATATGGAGTGCAACAAACAAAGATTATAGAGTTATCTAAATTATAACCTTAAAACCCAATACACTATCGTGGATATCCCATTATGGATACACGAGGGATAACACATCGGGGACACATATGTAGGTATATAAATTAAGTATATCATATAACACATAAGGCATTAACTGCTTAACCTCTGGTTACCACTAGATTAAAGAATAGGTTTGCAAAAAAAAATTAATCAAAGACAAAAAGGGGATTAAGGTAATTAAAGTGAAATGAGTTTTTATTACTTTATGTGTACAATTATAGGATAGGAAAAATAAATAAATAAATTTTTTTGGCATAGTGATCGTAGAGTCGTGATAATAGCTAAATATTAAAAAAAAACATACATAGATTATATAAAGTAATTGAAAAAAAAATTATAGTTAATTTTTTTTAAGAAGTCTCACTATTTTATGTCTAAGTATATTTTGATCCATTTTATACATAAAAAAAAACGCGACATAAATAATGAAAAACTTCAAGTTCTCTCTCTATACACACACACACTCAAATATGTTAAGATGCAGACATTTTATTCAAAAGTTTCACTAGTTTTAACCTCAAGAGATTGGATCCCTCCTAGCTCTTTCTAGATATGTGGTTAAGATGGATCTATATCAGTATTTATATATCCTAAGAAAATATTGGAAAAATATTATCTATTTGAAATAATTCCAACTTTTAATTTTGAACATACATAAGTTGACTCATCTAAGAGCAACCATATTACCTTTGATACATTCATACATATAAGAGGACACACATCTCTCAAAACTATTTAAATAAAGTTTCAAATGATTACTAGGAATGTAAAATAATTTCTAACTAATTCTTGTATTTATATATATTGAAAATGTTCATAGTAAGACTAAGAATAACACAAAAAATAGTGGGGTGTAGAAGAAATATCGATATGAATGTTCACATGTGAATTTTTTTTATTAATCTTGTTGTTGTAACTCTGTCACTTTAGATTAGTTCTCTCTAAGATTAGCCTCCAATCAAACTTTAAAGGAGAATAAGTGTTATTTAGAGGGTGTTGAAATATTCTCAGACTGACTAAACTTAAATTATATTTTCTTCATAAATATGATATATCTATTCCTCCAACTATAGACCATTCTTGGCAATTGGGTGCTAGTTAAAATCTAAGTTATATTTCAGCTAACCTAAAGTTTTTAACATTAAGAGTTGGAAATTTATACCGAAGACATACTAACCATTTTTGGCAACATCAAATTAACTATTGTTGTAGTGTTCCCAGTCCTATTAAGGTTCACGTTTCCATGAATCATTTTCAAACATTACAAAATTTGAAGTGAATTATGGAGAGGATAATGGGGATCATGTTACAATATTTCATTTGTGCTACTACTTAATTTTTTTAATGGAAGATCCCATTAGGATACAACTGTAGTGATGCACACTTATAAGAGTGGACATAAATGGTATATATAACTAAAGGGAGGTTCTTTCATGACTTTTAATGGTTTAGAAATATATTTTCTTAATCATTTCAAGTTACTTATACATTATGATTCAATAATACATCTATTTTATACTTTTAGTAAAGATACTAGTACTCACATACTCAAAAGCATTCAAGAGTTGAACAAAAGGAAGAAAAGTATTAAATTAGAAATTACCAAAGAATTTATTTAGAGATTGGTTTTAAAATAATGCCTTCCCACTCTAACTAAATATAATTCCCTATTTGGAGTCAAAAGAAAGTACTATGCTATATTTAGGGGAAAATGGATATATTTGATTTTTTCTTTGACTGGTTTCCTTTATGAAATATTCCTTAATCTGACAAGGTCAAATGTTGATCAACCAAAGTTGAAACCAGGACCAACCATTTACGGTGTTGTTAGTTCTGTTGGAAATTGTTCTCCAAGTTTAATTGCTAACAAGTAGTCACATATGTCATTACATCCATTAGCATCTAGTAAACCACAAATTATAATTATAATCTCCATCTAAATTTTATATGTATGTATTCTACAATATACTACTCCAAAGGCTAGCTAATAACCTAGTGGAATGAAGAAAAAGAACCAGAATGATAAGAATAGAAGTGGAGAAATAATAATCTTAATGCAACCATGAATTTCAGACCATGATAATGGGGGTTAGAAAATAGAATAAGGTGAAGAATCATTGCAAATTTTATAAGGAAAACCACATTACTCATCAAAGCCCTAAAATGGATAAAGTTGAATGGTTGTTGGAATAAGGTGCCACATAGAAATCGATTATTTTAATAGACCCTTTCCCTCAATGTTAGTTATGATTGGTAGTGCTATTTTTTGGGAATGAAATTGAAAAAAATAGATAATATAATCTAAAAGAAATAAATAGAAGAATAATTATGTTTAAAACTGATATGTGTTGTTTAAAGACACGATTACAACACTTAGTCATGTAGAATTTTGATGAGAACATCACAATCCATGGTAATGAGATAATTCTTCACCACATTATCTATATTATACACCATAAAAAAATTTATGCATTTGAACCATAGTGTAGTTTTATTTATAGTGTCGAAATCTAATAATTTCCCTTGGATTGTGGAAAATTCAATTCTCAAACAAGCATGCTATTCCAATTATTTCCACAAAATTTGTTCAATTTTGTCTGCTACTTGAATTATTTTATCAAATCATATGTCATTGTCTAGTTAGCTTCCCAAGTTGACCTAGTCATTCAATCAATCCAAAATATGCATTCGATCATACGATTGACTTCTCCACTAGAAGACGACATCACTATAGTCAATTTATTGACTAACTCTCTCTCGTTAGTGCATATTTTGTGTTGTTTTGGAGTGATCATTAGATTTCATAGTATCTTATAAAGGGATCAAGGAATATTATCTAAAAGTTGAGGTGATACTTCAATTGTGTTTGGAATCTAACATTTCACAACTTAAAATTCAATAAGACAAAGATTATTTTCTATATAGATTCATGGCTAATTAGGTTATTATTACGAACATTTGTATGCGCTTACTAAATAAAGGACTTTCAAATCTAACATTTCACAACTTAAAAATCAACAAGAGAAAGTTGATTTCTTATATAGATTCATCACTAATTAGTCTATGACTATTAAAGATTGCATGAACTTACTAAATAAAAGAGTTCCATTTATATATGATCATCCATTATAAATATAATTTCACAAATCCTTTGCCTCAACCCTTCTATTGAGTCCTCTGAAATATTGTAGAAATATTTTCTTATATCTTGCAACTGCTAAATCAAATACTAGCATGATGCTATTTTACGAAAATAACAAACTCTAAGAACACATTATTTATTCTTTTACTGAAGCTTCATAAAGTTTTTAACTTAATTACATCTCACCAAAAAAATCAATATTGATTATTGGTGTGTACTCCACACAAAAAAGTTAGCATTAACGATTAGCCATGCGATCCACACAAAAAAGTTATCATTGATTATTATCCATGCCATCTAATAGGTTTGTAGTTTAATACTCATTTACAAACAACAATATTCATTAATATAAACCCATTCCTTGACTCAATATCTAATTAGTATCCAATACAATAAATATATGGTAATTCTACAAAGAAAGATGGTTGAATTTGCATCAATTAAATCCAAAATAATATTTAACCTTTACAAAGTTCATTTCAAAATTACCGTGTAAATATATTAATTCCTATTAAAATGGAAAAGCAAATTCCTTTACGAATGGGATACCCTTCTCCATTTTTATCGAAGAAAAATAATATTGATTTCTATAGTTTAGGCCAACAAAATGTTTAAGCTTATAAAGGCTTATAGCATGAGTGAAAGTTACATTAATTTGTTTAATTTTGTTATTAACACGTTATTTGAAATATATGCATCCTATAATATTTTAAGGCATCTTATTAAATTTATGACACATTTAATTTAATTTTTAATTAAAATTTTTATACATATTTTAAAATTTTTAATGATTGAAATATAGAAATTATAATTATTATATATCATATTAATATGAATGATATGGATTAAAAAAATTGGTTGTATTTTTTTTTGGTTACATTTTATTCTTAAATTTAATAGTCATTTTTTGCATTTTCAAGGTTTTTAGATCATATCTAATTAAAAAATTATTTTATAAATAAAAATTAAGATTTTTATTTATTACATTATAGAAAAAAATAGGAAACCTTAAAAACATATTACACAATATATTTACTAACATTTTAACTTCATTATATCATATAACATATTTATTTTATTGGAAACATTAGTATCATGTACGATGTTGTTCAAGCAGTTCAAACAACATTTTAACTTAATTATATAGTATAGCATATTTGTTTTATTGGAAATACTTAGGTAGCATGGACGATGTTGTTCAAGTAGATCAAAAAAACAAACAAAAAATGTGAAATAAGAATGTGGAAACCGATTAAAAATATTTACTACTGCAACATTTCTTCCCCAATTTAAGCCTTAATTTGAAATGATTTTGAAGTTAGAATAGGGGCATCTGGTAAAAGGAAAATTCAAATAACCGACATTCTCTGAAAGTTATGAAGGATTGTCCATATTTGAGAACTACCTGAGCCAATCCTTTTCCAATTTGTCTAATTGTTTTTAGAAAAAATATTATTTAACTTTGAGTCAATTTGAAATGATTTTGAAGTTAGAATAGGGGCATCCGATAAAAGGAAAATTCAGACAACCGACATTCTCTGAAAGTTAGGAAGGATTGTCCATATTTGAAAACTACCTGAGCCAATCCTTTTCCAATTTACCTATTTTTTTTTAGAAAAATTCTTATGTAACTTTGAGCTTGAGCACACAGGGAGATAGCTTTCATGCCTCTGAAGTAACAAAGAGTGTTTATGATATTGAAGACTATTTTATTTCGTGCCAATCATACTTTCCAAGCTATATATTTGGAAGGGAATAGATTATTTATGGGAACATGTAGAAAATAATTTCTAAAGAGTAATGAGCAATTGTATTCCACTAAAAAATGGAGCAGTTGCCTTCATCCATATTGCTATGGTACATGTGCACTCTGCAATTTAGAAGGATAGGAGAAATTATTTCTTTCTTATTTCTTTTAAACATGACACACATCTATATACAAATTCTCAACTATTTTCCTTTTATAATTTTTTCAAAAAATAATTTTTGATTATTAATGATCACAAAGTTTTATTAGGGAGGAGTATCATACTAGTAATGGAGAGAAATATCATACCATGTGCATTCATATTGGGAGACATATCTTGAGGGAAAAATGGCTTAATATATTGAACATATATTAGGGGTAAAGGGCTTTTATATTGGAAGTTATAAAAAATGGAGGTCAAGTTAATGAAAAAATATAAAGGAGTATAAAAAATGTTAATGAAAATTGAATTCCTACAATATCGAGTAAAAGTAGGGGTCTTTGATATTGTTATGGTGTATTTGGTTCGTATTGGTAGTATTGGTAGGGGGTTAAATAATATAATGTTTAGAGGTATTTTCCAATATCTAGTCAAATGAGGGTTATTATTTGGTATACCATCAACACACTTGATATTTCAGAGGTTCATTGAGTGTACTATACTGAAAGAGTATTGCAATGTATCCCTCCTTCAAAAAATATACAAAGTCATTCTAGCCCACATGATTTGCTTTGTATGTTTTCCCTGTAGTGCATCCCACTAGTTTAGCTCAGATTCCTAAGGCCAAACATTGTAGATTCTATGGAAAGTCCTCTAAAATTATTGAATGTCTAATTACCATCATTGTTGTAGTTGGAAATATCATCTTGTTTTCTTAGTGGCAAAAGATTTTGGAATTATTTAATCATTATTTAAAATTATATTTCGTAGTCTATTTGTTTTATTTGTTTTATGTTTGAGAGGATTTTCCTAATAGGCATTTCTTGTAATCACAAGTTTGAGTACTTAACTCTCCATAATCTAAGTGTCCCAAGCTTTTTCATGTGTTGAAACTATATATATAGTCAAAATCCAATTTTAAACAACAAAAAATAAAATTTGGCAAAAATCTTTTCACTAGATTCCAACCCAAAACATAATAAAACATAACATAATATGTTATAAACAATACTTTAAGATATAATCCAGGTATATTTTTTCGATTTTGTTTACATATACGGATAATATATATATTTATTTATTATTCACATTATTGTTTGGTGGTGAAAGTCTTCAATTTATATTATTATTATGAAATATTAATTAATTAGAGAAAATTTTCATTATATTACTTATTATATATATATATATTATATATAAAATTTAGTGTTACTTATCCTTAAATAGAGTTAGGAATTGATATTAAAATAATCTTAATTAAAATTCAATAATTTAATTATTTCCAGTTTAATGCTTTATATTCTTTATTCAATTTTTAATTTATAATTAATTAATAAAATTTAATTTTCAAATTAAATTTGAATTGGTACATTTTGATTATATATTTTACGTTTGCGGTGTGGGTTAAATATCATGTCTAATAACCATGTGGGTTGACTGAAATTATATTTTGAAAATTTTCTTCAGTTTTACGTGGTAGAATGTTGGAAATAATGTAACTATTGTTTAATTCCAATGGAGAATAATGCTGTTGATGACGACGACGAAGAAGAATTATGTTCTTCCATCCCTTTTGATGCTTTTAATTTAATATTCTATCTTTGTCACCGTTATCCCAGTCGGTGGCCCCTAATTACTTGTAGATTTGATGGGTTTTCTAGTTATTAATGATGAGTGGTGTCCACTCTAAACATCCAACATGGAACTTTCTACACAATTCATAATCGTAATATTATGAGAATTAATCATTAATGTTATTATTAACAACAATGCTAACCAGTCGGTGGCCCCTCATTACTTGTAGATTTGATGGGTTTTCTAGTTATTAATGATGAGTGGTGTCCACTCTAAACATCCAACATGGAACTTTCTACACAATTCATAATCGTAATATTATGAGAATTAATCATTAATGTTATTATTAACAACAATGCTAATTACATCAATATTA
>APFE030368099.1:40316-54627 GCA_000404065.3 Pinus taeda
TTTGAGAAAGAATGTGCAGCAACACAAGCTCACATGAATGAAGCTTTATGCACAACAGTGCTGAGATAAAGTTGTTGAAACACAGTGGTGAGACAGAGTGTTGAAACAGCAGTGTTGAGACTGCAATACTGAGACAGAGTATTTTTCTTATTTGTAACCGCACAGCAGTGCTTAACCTAAACTTTCTAAGATTAGAGAAAGTTGGGTTTACTATATCAGTTGGTTTACTGTATCGTTGTTTTACTGTTTATAATACAAGTTAATTTTGTGTGCTGTTGTACCACCTACACATTGCTGTTATACCATTTAATTGTTGAGTATTGTTCTGTTTTCAGTTTTTCTTTAAATTATCAGAAATTTCCTGTTCGGCAACACCATAATCTTTTTGCTGCAACACCACACTCTCTGTGCCTGCAACGCCCAAATCCTGTTGCTGCCAACATCATTTCCAGAAGCAGTTTTCTTATTTTTTTTCATGTGTTAACAAAAACAGGAGTGTTATTCCACGTTTTGCTACAACACCAAATCCTTTGCTGCAAACCATTTCCAGAAAACGATTTTTTTCAGTTTTCTGTGCTAAAAACAGAGTAAAAACAGAGCTTTTTTTGTCTGTCTGTTATGGAATTTAGCAGAAAATTCCAACAATAAATTTCCTTTATTTTTAATTATTAAAATTACTCATTTTTTAAAATCTTAGCACAAATGGATGTCAGTTCCATTGCTTATAAAATAGTTCAATTGTTAATGTTAATATTTAGTTATATATTGTAATTTGAGTATTCTCCTAAGTGTGATAAAGAATCCATAATTACTTTGAAAGAATGATCTATATTATTTAAAAATTTAGATAAAAAAAAAAAATTGATGTTTTGGGTTATTTAGCTTTCATTCGAGAAAGATAAAATTGCACATAGTCATACATTCTCTATTATTTTATGAATGAGGAAATTACACACATATTTATACAATCAATAGTCTCAACATAGGAATTATATCTTGGATGTACACTAGTGTGGTTGAGAGATTCTCTCAACCACACAATAAACTAGGAGAAACTAAATTCCTATTATGTAGGAACAAATTCCTCAAATGGAGAATTACAACCATAGACAAGTAGGAATTAATTATTTCTAACTCCCCCACTCAATGGCTACTTGTCATGATAATCAAATCCACCACCATCAGGCAAATTGCATGTACAGAGCTTCCAAAAAACAAAGAGAGATCAATGCCTTTCTAAGCCAAATATTCATGTCCAAATAACAATCACAAATAGTTGCGCTAATTGCGCCTTTCGACGCAACTGCCATATAGAAAAGTACGCTGATCCTCTTGTGCTCAGACACACCAATATCTCAAACCGTGAGCCAGGTGTTACTGCAGTGCACCTGCTCCTACGAGCACAAAGCTCCTGTGTACACGTTAGCCACTCAGAAAATATGCCACCACAAGGCAAGTCCGATCTACCACCACCGGGCAAATCCGCCAACTTCAATATGCCACCACCGGGCAAGTCCGATCTACCACCACCGGGCAAATCCGCCAACTTCAATATGCCACCACCGGGCAAGTCCGATCTACCACCACCGGGTAAATCCGCCAACTTTAATATGCCACCACCGGGCAAATCTAGAACTTAAATGTGCCACCATAGGCAAGTCCTGTAGCCACTAAGGCTCTGTATGTGGTTTCTAGCTCACCACAAACCATCACTTTAGAGTGACAAAAGATGGTTTCAGGCTGACCATAAACTATTACAAAGTGGTTTTAGGATCACCACGAAATTTCAAATGCCTTTACAAGGCTTACATTCCATACTTCAACATTTGCAGTTTCTAAGTACATATGACAACCAACTTGCTTATAACATGTTAGGGAGTCTATTCCACAAACCACAGTAACTCAAAACAAACATCTACTTTGTTGTCCACCATAAACATTGTTGTTGCTCCATTATCCCATCTTTTCATAGTTCACATCTTGGGCATCTTTTTCAAATAACTTCTTGGAAATCCATGCTTAACCTGTCATTCGTTAGAGTCGCGAATTCTAACAAAATAACTTTACCTAAATTGAGTTAGCTAGGTTCAATAAGGCATAATAATTTTATGCATAATTCCAAGAAATAAAAAAAAATAACTTTCTTGTTCTTCAAAGCACCAGCCCTTGAGCGACACCAAATTCTTGTGCCGCAACTACCCAATGGCTGCGAGCTCGGCCTTAAAGGTCTTCTCCAGGCTGCTGCACTCGCCGTTCTCGGAAAGACATTTCACAGCCACAATAGAACCATCGCTGGGCAAAACCGCCTTATAAACCCGACCAAATCCCCCGCTTCCGAGTATATCATCATTGCAGAAACCGTCGGTGACAAATCGAAACCCCCGTCCAACCAAAGATGCCATTCATGCTTGTTTAGAAGTTGATTAGCAGTCGAATTCATGAACATAGAGGTCCACCCATTGCAGCAACCCCGAATAGGCTCTGCGACAATCCAGTGGCTCTCTTTCCCTCGGCCGATCCTATACTAGCACGGATTGAAAGCTTGCCACACCGCCCGGGACGCTAGGGGACACTCGCGTGAGATCGAAACGACGTCATTCCGCAGGGCCGAGCTGCTCTTTTTCTTCTTCTACTCCATTCTCCGAATAAACTCCAGCTCTCGACAGAGAAGCGATCCGATGGTACCCGTGCTGCCAACACGAACAGGCCCTTCATCTTCCACAATTTCAATGCTATAACTCATCTCCCCAATCACCACCTCCGCCTCAATACCAGACAAGAAAACACAAAACATCAGCCAAATTTCACACCATCAGAATGCCAGAATACTCTGATTTAAGTATTTGACTCACTCATATAAATCTCGTTGTGGCCGCAAACAAGACTTCCATGTTGTTGCAACCGGGTTGCAATCAATGATTTCATTTCACCATCTGAGGGCAATCAAGATATATTATGTTGTGCATTCAGTAGCAATCATGTGGGCAACTTGACAAGCTACATGCAATCAGTATACACAATAGAAACAAATGCATGGATTTTGACTATCCTGCATATCTAATTCTGATCATTACTCACCATCCAGATATCATACTTTTATTTTTGCTTCAATCGCTGCACCATCCTTCAGCATTTCTTGGGCATCACGTTTCATTCCTAAAAAAGAAAGGGCAGAGGCTTGAAGATAAAATGATGTTGGCCATTCTCGGTACACAACTTGAGCTTGCATTGCATCACCAAGAGCTTCACGTGGCATGTCACTCATAAGGTAAGACAAACTACGTCTTGCAAGGACTATGGGTGACACCATGGTTCCAACCTCAATGAAGTGGGTATAACAATCAATTGCAGCTACGAAATCTTTTGCTCGAAATGCAGAATCTCCCTGTTTCTTTGAGTTCAGAGTCTCCTGCATTTGTTTCGCCCACATTTGAAATGGCAACTCATTAGTTGTTCCTTCATCATCCTTGTATCCAACTTTTTCCAATATTTCATGTACAACAGTGAGATCCATTCTAGAACATGCACCACCAAGTGGAGATAAAATGAGTGTCTGGTGAGCATATTCCCTTGTTATCCCCATCAAGACATATGATGCAACCTCTGTCTGTTTCTGATGTGAAGAAAGTGTTGCCACAAGAGATTTTGCATTTGGCCTCTCACGAGGTTCATGTTGTAAGCAACGTGAAGCCAAATGTACCAGTTCAGTTCCATTGTCGTTAGAGAAATCACCTTCTAGACAAGAGTCCATCAGCGGCTAAAAATTCCTACCTCTTATGAGATCAAGGGCATGACTCGGTGGAATATGCTTTCCACTTAACAGATCCAACAGAAGTGTACCAAAACTATAGATTACACTTTCATATGTTATTCTTCGAGTTCTCAGGTACTCTAGAGGAGTATAAGCCAAATTTGTGTTATAACTTTTCCCATATCTACTGTTCTTCATCAGACCAAAGCATGAAAGCCTAGGATTTCTATCCTAGTCAAACAAAACTCCACAAGCATTAGAATATTGTAGCAGCAAAGGCAGAGCTCTCTATCATCACCTGAGCCACAAACACTCCTATGTATGCTCTAAGCCACGCCTATTTTCTACCATGGGCATCACAGAAACCTCAACAGGATTCGAATCTCCGACCTGCAAGCCACAGATACCTAGCAGGAAAGTGGGATTCGGCTCAGGAACTTTCATATTTGGTGGCGCACACACCTATCACCGATAATGGTCTCCTGCGGTGCAGGATCAAATGCCCATCAATTATAGAAAAAATAGCGTTCCCTCATTTAAATTACTCAACCAGAACGATACAAATTCTGCGTGGATCGACAATCCACATGCAAATTCTGTGCAGAAACACAGGCTTCTCTTGTGTCAGACCAGCTCTACCTGATGTATCCCAGCAGCGACACCACGATCAGTCCACCAAATTGGATATTCTACCTTTTCCTCTCTCACCCGACCAGAACACCGCCCAGCTCACCGGAACCCTATTCGATGCTCGATGGACAAACTAAAAAATTAAAAAAAAATACTCTATACTCTTTTATTTCCTCAGCCCAGGATGGGCCAGGCCCACGAGGGGCCAGCCCTCAGGGCTCTGATACCAAGATAAAATTGTACACAACGATATATTCTCTATTATTTTATGAATGAGGAAATTACACACATATTTATACAATCAATAGTCTTAAGATAGGAATTATATCTTGGACGTACACTAGTGTGGTTGAGAGATTCTCTCAACCACACACTAAAATAGGAGAAACTAAATTCCTATTATGTAGGAACAAACTCCTCAAATGGAGAATTACAACCATAGACAAGTAGGAATTAATTATTTCTAACTGAAAAGTTCTGTTTAAAATTTTTCCCTTAAAGATTGACGTTTTGTTTAAAATATTTCCATTCAAGATTGACGTTTTGTTTAAAAAATTTCCCTTCAAGATTGAGGTTCTCATAATAAATTAGCCCTTCACCAATAAAGACTTGATTAAAAAATTACTTTTCAATAACATAATTATGTTAAAAAATGTCACATATTCATCGTAAGCAACAAAACAAAATGACCATAACACACAAATGACTTGTTAAATCTTGTATTTTGATTTGAAATTGCATGGAACAAATTAAAATCTTTGGAACCTGAAATCAAATGTGGTTAACAAGACACGCTATAATATTTGTATATAGGAGATATGACTAAGTAGATTTATGGGGCATATAAGATGAGCAACATAGTAAAACTATTGAACGACATCAATAAAATCTCAAAAGTAAATTAATTAATATAAGATTATGTTATGATTTACTCCATTAGTACTTTCTCATAGAACAACACTTATAAGTGTTAAATGTGATAAAAGCACGTTCTCATCAAATCCTTCCTTTTATTTATCACCTAAATTTAGTAAAATTGATATAATGCATAAACCACTATATATATATACAAAGCCAATGTGTATGAAAATAACATTATATAAAACCATAACAAACTCACTCTAAAATGGCTCCATATAGTATCTAACTAGTTTTTTTTAGGCAAAAAAAGATCACTTAAAATTGAAAAGTAATTTTCACCTTGGTGTATTATTTAGAGACTATACCCCTTAATCTAAATTGTAAACATATCGATGAAAAGCTAAATATATTTAAATTATAATACTTTGACAATTATAATTTTGGAGGTTTCAATAACACATGTTGAACATTTGAAACATGTTTATTTTGTTTATTGAAGGTATATAATTAGTCCTAGGTAAAGTACTTGATGGTTATCATTTAGTATCTTTAATGTATCATTTAAAAACAACAATATGTACTATGCCACCTCAATATTTAGATGCCCAAGTAGACTAAGTTCCATGCAAATTCAGAGATAATTTCGGACATTATCTAATATAAGGTTTTATACAAAATATAAATATATGGCACCCTAAAAGGGCACAAGAATATACCACAAACGTCTTGTTTTCAGATCCATCCAATAAGAGGAATGCATTTGACAAAAAACTATTGAGTCATACATACACATAGTATTTATAACGATGGTTTACTCCAAAATCCAGCTACACCAAACTAATGTCACAACTTACAAGTTTCTAAATTTCATTGCTCCAATGATTATAAAAGCAATGAAATGACTCAAGTTGCATGGAAGTTATGCATTAAAGGAAAACAGAGAGGGGGATTGGATATATGTGCAAAATAATCTCGTATAAATGCATCTTGAGAAGCATAAAGGGAGAGAAGCTATGTCATAGTAGCAAAATGATCCAATCTAAACACATCACATATTTTACTACATTTTACAAAAGGTTGGTAATATGTAGCCATTTTTCAACCTTCATGGAATTTTTCATGTGCCATCATCCTATAACAACAACACATGAAGAATATTTCAAATGATATCTTCAATTTCTTCTTATGGCAGCCATCATCCAGGTAACTATTAATGCCTGTATTCTACATTCCGTCAATACAAAAAGAAAATTAAAATTCCATATCATACATATAAATATAGTAGAGGACAACAAAAATAAAAAATTTATGTGTAAATAAACTTTGTGCAAAGTAAAAAAATATGTAGCTTAATAATTCTCACATGTCAAAATATCTTCTCTCCTTTTCACCTTGCCAAGTCTCATAAACTCGTTCCCATTCCACCTCTCTTGTGTTAGGATTAATGATATGCGTGTCAATGCATCAAGTGTGTTAATTGATAGTCATGTTCTGCTTATATCTTTGATCATATTTTTCGTACAGAACCCTCGTTGACATGCAACAGTGCTCACTGGTATGACAAACACTACTTTCCATAATTTTAGCATATTTGGATACCTAGAGTGCTAATCTTCTATTTGAGAAAATACTTTCCATGCATCTTTCATTGGAAATCTTTCTCCATTCAAATAAACCACATCAATAAATTGATATAATTCTCTTTTACAAGCTATAATATCAAACATTGGTACATTTTGACCTTCATTACATGTTTTATGCTGCAAATGTAAAAAAAGTGTTTCAAGCCAATGCTTTGCATTATTTTCTCTCACATAAAGATCTGAGGGATAATGACAAGGACTAAACAACATTGTTGCATTAAAAATATGAATATTTGGAAATCTTGAATTGAAACTCTCAAACAATTCATGTACATAACTTCTTGTAAGTCGTATGCAACTCTCGAGGGATCCATCAATGAAATATTCCATTGGTTGTGACAATTTTTCATTATGGATTGGAATATAAAACAAATCATGTCTATGGGTAGTCCCCTCTGTTTCAACATTTTCAAGGAAACAATCTTTAGAGTCTTTAAAAAATTTAGTAAGATGTACAACACCTTCTGCAAAAGAATCTGGTCTACCTAAATATCTTTTAAGAGTATTTAATGCATGGTCAATAGCTATTCCAATCAACATGACATCCGAATTATCTTCTTGAACTTTTTTGTTTAGATTATTCAACTCATTAAAAACATCAGCAAGCATATTCGAACAAAATTGAACTGAAAAATTCCTTGCCCTATGATACTATGAATTCTTTCTTTCTTTCTTCCATAAACTCAAAATAGGAGGCATCAATGTAACTAGTGTTTCAACCACTTCACCCCTAGAGAACCATCTAATCCCATGGATTTGAAGAACCTACAAGGATTCTAATTCAATTACCTCTAATAAAGAAATGAATTCATTATTTCCCTTTGCAGAATTTCCAACCCATTAGTATAACATGTTTGCGATTTTCTCAACATACAAAAACTCTAGTATCTTCTTTGAAGCATCTGATGCTGCAAGTGCTTCACGATGTGAAATGAAATGAATACCAATCAAATTTGGTATATTATTATTTAGAAATGTGACAAATCCATTTTCACATCCAACCATAGATGATGCACCATCAGTCGAAAATGCTATTAGTTTCTCATTTTTGAACTGCCTTGATTCCTTTAAATTAATGACGGTGTCATATATAGTCTTTCATTTTCCATCAGGAATAGTAATCATTTTCACAAATTGTGACAATGGAGGGCCCAAACCTTTTAAGTCTAGATATGTGGAATACATAGCAACGCGTTATTCCAAACCATTGTCTATACCTTCATCTAACATTTTTATAGCTTGCACCTCTTCAAGGTAATCTGATATAGAGTGAATGAATTGAGTGGCTGCTTTTCTATTTATATAGGAAGAATACTCCACTTGAGAAGTCATATTAGGTGTTTGTAGATGCATTTGAAGATGAAAAATATCTTCATAAGTAGCAATTGAAATATCTTTCTGTGCCATAAAATATGTTAACTTCATGGTGGTTATGACCCTTTCCTTATTAGCTTCACTTATAGCCATGATGTGTTCTATAATGGGCTTTGCCAACCTTTCAGTTTCATACAAATTTTTTAGAGTTGATGTTTGATGAATAACAAATTTTGCATGAGTTGTCACATCATGATATTGAATGCTATTATATCCATT
The DNA here is from genome assembly GCA_000404065.3 of Pinus taeda. Classification (NCBI taxonomy): domain Eukaryota; kingdom Viridiplantae; phylum Streptophyta; class Pinopsida; order Pinales; family Pinaceae; genus Pinus; species Pinus taeda. Next base: position 48,795 of record APFE030368099.1, read on the forward strand.
CCCAATACCCCGTGGACCTTGAGCATTGTATTTCTCACAATTTTTTCACTCCATACGAGTCTTGTCATTTTCAACATTGATACTATACACTCAAGGATGTTTTATAGTCCACTCTTCTCAAAATTCTCGTTTTGAGAAGGTATTCCTCCTTGAACTACTAGATCCATCATCTTGTCCTTCCTTCTCATGCCTAAGAATTTCTTGATCGGCAACAAACTCTTCATCCATATCTTCATTAGTGTCTTCATTCAAATTAGGTATATATAGAATACCTTTAACATTAGAAGTTTTTCATGTTTTAGAATATCCAGAAAATTTGTCTATAGTTGATTGACTCTTGTTTTCTGGAGGCATTTCTATTGAAATAATTTACCTACATGCAAAACAATTACAATAGATTATTAATTTATAAAACTTAAAATAAAAAATTAACACATGTAACTTAAAAGATATTATCTATAAATAGAAAATAATTATGAAGAAAAAGGAAAAAGTCACTTTATATTTAAGAAATAAATCATAGCTCTCCAGAAATAAAAAACTAATTTAACCTTTCATTGAACACTAAAAATATTATTTTGTGGTTACAAACCCTAAAGTTGAATAACATATATGGCTAGATAATTACAATACATAATGTATAAAATAAAATAAAATAAAACGACTAGTTAAAGATATAAAACATGGAGTTCATTTATCTTTCTTGAGTGTGTAATTGAATTGACCAATCTTCCTTTTATCTATGTGACATCATTATAATTATTTAGGATTGATGAACCACAACATTGTAAAATTATAGTAATAATTCAAAAAATAAATTTAAATATGATATAACATATTAGAATTAATAAACATAATCCAAATGTTATAACTTCTGACATTTTTCTAGGTATATTTTCTAATTATTTTTATCCAAAATATAATTAAAAAGTGCTACAATTACAAAAGAATCAATAAATTTATAAAAAATTAATAAATATCCAAAAAAAATCAAAACTTAAATTCATTTACATTAAAATATAATTTTAAATAATAAAAAAATTAAAATCTACTTGAAATTATTATATTATAAATTTTTCAACGAAGAAACACAATATAAAACATTTAAAATACTCAAATTTAAATTTAATATATTATATTAATATTTCATATCTATACCATTAATTATGTCTCTCACTCCCTTAAATAACTTTAAAACGAAACTAAATATATACATTAAATCATCATAAATTAAAGCCCCAAATCTACCCACCATAAAAGCTAAAAATGCATACCAGGATGGCTTTATTGAATTATGGTCCATCAGAGAAGTGGGATGGGAGACATGTATAACTAATACTAGTTTTCAGATTAACTAACACGTGTAGAAGACTTGCAGATTGAGTAACATGTGTATTCTGAATGACCAAAATAAGTACTAAATTATCTAAAACTTAACACATTTGCTCGGAGAAGTATATCCTATATTATGTCAAACAGGTCACCTCTCCACGTTTTAGGCTAACCTCGGGGACAGGAAAATGAGTTTGGAAAGCCATTTTTGCATTAGAAAAAGATGTGTTCCACAGAGGTTAAATTTCTATATCAGATATTAACATTTTTTTCAGAGTGAAAATTGCATAGAAGTAAGCATAATTACTAATTACATAAATCATAGCACAAAAGCGGAACAACTATTTGAAAAATACTAAGTTCAAGTTTCTCAGTAAGGATGTAAGGGTGAAAAAAGGTTTCTATATCAGATATTAACATTTTTTTCAGAGTGAAGATTGCATAGAAGTAAGCATAATTACTAATTACATAAATCATAGCACAAAAGCGGAACAACTATTTGAAAAATACTAAGTTCAAGTTTCTCAGTAAGGATGTAATGGTGAAAAAGGATATGGGATGTATATGGATAAAAATCAAGAATAAAATATATTTATTTTTTTAGTGGGAGAAAAATCACAGCGAGAAACAGAGACATCTATGCAGAGTTGGGTATATTGACTCAATTAATAAAGGAAGCGGGTTATGTGCTTGACACAAGATATGTGTTGCATGATGTTGAGAACGAGCAAAAGAAATACTTTGTCTTCCACCATAGTGAGAGGTTGGCCATTGCATTTGGGCTTATGAAACTGCCATAGTCCACCTAAAATTCAAATGGTGAAGAACCTTTGTGTGTGTGGAGATTGCCATAATGTCACCAAGTTCATTTCAAAAGTTGTTAAGCGATAAATCATTGTAAGATATGCCTATAGCTTTCATCATTTTAAAGATGGATTCTGTTCTTATGGAGACTATGGGTGATTATAATACAAAACAAACAGTGGATTCTAGGTTAGACCTTGGGGGTTTTAGCAAATAACATTTTAGCATGCCTCATACACTTATTGCAGAATATGGAGATTTAAGTAAATAGAATTTTAGTTGCTTATACCTTTATTGGATACTAGTTCCTATTATTGGAAACATTACCTAGTTCCCTAGTTGCCAAACTATTCATAATCATTCACCGTATTAACAATTTCTTTGACGAGATTCTATATTTGTTCTCAAAGCCTTATTTCAAGTCGATAGAAGGGGATCATACTAATTAGGATGCAGTGCACTAATTTTTTTTGAATCCAATATGCCATAATTAAACAAAAGAACCTGAACTGGACTCTTACGACACCCAACTAGACATCGAACAATTCCAAGCATTTTCTGATTTTATAACCATAAAATGTTCCAAAATCTCGATGGTGTAAGTTTGCTTTTGATATGTATTAGAAAGAACCATTTGAATTAGGTCAACTTGAGCAGGTTGTCACAGAGAGGCACAAGTCATTTGGTGTTATGAAATTCTAAACATTGGAAGTTCTAACACTGCAATGGAAAACTTTCAACGGCCTGCAAATTTATTAATGAGTTCATGGTTGAAAGGGAAAGCTAACCTGGATACTCTAAGTGGTATTTTATATTTGAGGCAAGTACTTGCAGATATCTAAAATGTTGTGGACGTAGATTATCAGGTTGGAGGTGAATCCCTAGCCACTGACTGAGCTGAGTACTTGTAAATTTCTAAAGGGGTGTGGACACAGATTATCAGGCTGGCCACAGGAGGTGAATCCCCTATCCACTGTGGACTGTCTCAAGGACCCTAAAACTCCTTTTTCATAGACTAAGAGACCACAATTGCAACTAGCGAGCAAAAAACCAGTCACAACTGCTAATTAGACCCTATAATTTTTTTTTCAAAATCCAGGAAGACATAAGAGAAAAGAGAAAATAATCGTCGGTTCAAACTGCCCAATTCCAACGAAGATAAAAAAATTTCAGTAGCCTATACAACATCCACTCTGGTCAATAAAATCTTGCACTTAGTAGCTGGAGAAGTTGGGTGGTCACATAATGCATTTCCCTCAAGAAGGACATCATCATTGATTACGTAAAATGATTTTGGAAAATCCATTCTCATTGAAATTTGACATAACTAAAACTGCCAACTTTTAATTATTTTGGTGGTTTTTAACAACCGTACTCATTCATCATCAAAACCACCATGGGAGATTAAAGGAATAACACATGGTGGTTTTTAAAAACCATCATCATTCATCATCAAACCAACCGTGGGTGTATAAACGAATAATACGAGTACCCAATTTTTTCCAAATTTTAAGATAGTTTGTTAGATGAAAAATGGTTTTCAAACCAGTTCACCAAAACTTTGTAAGGAGAATACACAGGGTTTTCACTGAAGGAACAATACCATACCACGTGAATTCATATTGGGGAATATATTGAGGGAAAAATGACATAATATATTCATAATATAATAGGGGGTAAAGAGTTTTTATATTGGAATGTTTAAGAAATGAAGTTCAAAGTTAATGAAAAAATATAAATGGTGTATAAAAAATGTGAATGAAAAAATTAATACCTACAATACCTAGTGGAAGTAGGGGTTTTTTAAATTTGGAAGGTGTATTGGGTTGGTATTGATAGGGGGTTAAATCATTTGATTTTTAGAAGTATAATCCAATATTTAGTCAAATTAACGGTATTTTTTAGTATGACACGAATGCACATGCTATGTAATAAGTTCATTGAGTGAAACCACTATGAAACAATATGAACCAAATAACAATATTAAATTTTCACACCTATTTCCCACAACATCTTTGTATTTTAATACTTGTCTCTGTTATTGATTATAAATATATACTAAGTAATGCTCTAAGCTTTGGTTGTGCACAGTAAAACATGTAATGGGGAATCGTGCTTGGTTCAAAAGGGTTAATGATATTATTTGTGTCAAAAACTTTCGGCAACACACATTAACATACCTATCACCATGGTTCCATTTTATTCTCGTTTCTTCCATCCAGTAAATTTTTCGAATGGAAATAATACATCGTAACGTTACTTTGTGTTTCTCTTTCCTTGAGAGTGCATGTGCTACAATATTTCACACATTTTGCAAAGTCATCACTCAATATTTCACATTCACTTTTTGTAGATAATTGCAAAGTCATAACACAATATTTCACATTTTGTAAATAATTGCAAAGTGATAACCGAAGGTGTTGGTAACTCAATTTTGTGTTATTCTGCAAATCGTGTTTCTTCACATATGTTCTTAAAACTACCATGATCTATTATCTATTTTACTTCGAAGTATTTTTTTATTAGGTATGGGTACCATTTCCTCACTTTATGTAATATGGTAAACAATTATATTCACAGATTGGTTTGAGTAAGTTCTTTCATTTAAGGTCACTACTTTCAAAGGGAAGGGACCTTCTTTCTTACATAAAAACTGTACACAAAATAAAACCAAAGTTTTTCTGAAGTTACTTACGGAGAAGATGAGAGTTGTACACAAAGCCTTTTTTAAGTTTTTCAAAATCTTTGGTCTCTTCTTTAGTCCAAAAATACTCTTATATCTCATAAAATAGGGTAATATTCACTAACAATGTAAGATGTATAAGGTAGTTGGAGAACATGGAATGTGTATTAATGGCTAGGGAATATCCTTGTGACTCTGACTATTCAATTAGTGCCACAAGTTAGCCTAGGTGAAATCACTTGCTAAAAATAGACTTATTAAAGGTAGAAACAAACTAAAAACAAAAAATCACCCTATCATTTTAATTTAAAATATCAAAAGTAACTCTGTGTTTTGACTAAAGTGCATATATTCCAACATTAACCCTAATCTAAAACATAAAAAATAACTCTATATTTTGACTACGGTAAGAAGTAAATCCATTATTAAAAAAAACATTAATAAAATCATAGCCAAATTTGTCGTCGAACAATTCTCAAGATCAACCAAATTTAAAAAATGTACATTATTTGTGAAACATAATAACGTTAAATATAAAAACAACAATTTCTTGTAACTTTTCTTGTAACTTTCATCATTTTCCCAAATAAAATTTTGCTTTACAAAAATTTTCTACAATATCAATCTTCCTAAAAAAACAAGTTATTATCTTTTTGATAACTTGTTTAGAAATTTTGATAACTTGTTTATACATGTAAATAATATTTAAATTAGTGATATATTAAATTGGAAATTCAATGTTATTGGAAAGTTGTACATGTTTAATATGCTTAATTTTTGTGTTTTATGAAAATGATTTTATATAATTAATATAAAAACAAGATATTATTTTGGGGAAATTTTGATTTAAAATTAGTTAAAAACATAGAAAACAATAAGTTTATTAGTAAAAATGTATAATGTTATGAGATAATAGATAATAATTTTAGTGACAAAGAGTGCGTTTAATTTTCCATTCTAGCAAAGTTTTATTTTTGTAGACATGTTATCTTGTGTGTAAAAAATTCAATAAGT
>APFE030368099.1:55013-76733 GCA_000404065.3 Pinus taeda
AAATTAATAAATTTCACAACTCCTACTAAATTTGTGTAATGTCTTTAGGAAAGCTGTAAATACTTTAATTACCATTGTAAGAAAACAAATTGGACAATATTTTTATTCTCTGTTAGTTGAGTAATATATTATTAATTTTATGAAGCAAGGAAATGGTTGAGTGATAACAGATTTGACAACTTCTCATGTAAGAAGTAAAAAAAATGCAATTGCCAAGAATACCTTAACTACCTCCCCTAACTGAAACACCCCAGAGGAAAAAGGGGTGAAGGGGGTAAAAATCGTGTGGTAGAGACAGACGAGGGAAGGGGGGAAAAGAATGTTAAGTCTGGTGATGAACAAATAGCATTAGCACTAAGTGCAGAAGTCTTGTTGAAGACAGTAATATAGCAAGCACGCTTGGGGGGAGATTTGGTCTTGAAGACAAATCTCGTGGACAAGATGTTGACAAGATGAAGTGGTAAAGGTGACTGAAATTGTTGAGTTCTTCTGAAGAGGAACACAGGTAAGTAGTACCTTTCGACATTTATTCTGTAAGGAAAGTGGAATGATTGTTTAATAGTGAGTGTTAAAGCAAGAATCCATTCTTCAATTTATGGAATTAGCTATAAACTCATTGTCAAATAAAATTATAAGGGTTCTGTAATTTACATCTTATCAGAGAAAGTTATTGTCTATAGAATTATAAGAGTTTCTATAATTCACGTTTATCAGAGAAAATTATTGTCTATAGAGTTATAAGAGTTTCTATAATTTACGTTTTATCAGAGAAATTCATTGTCTATTGAATTTACAGTACAATTAGGAAGATTCATATTTTAAATTATAACAGAGATTGTAATGTCCGTAGAGCTATAAGGATTTATTCGTGGTTTACAGAAAATGAGGGCCTTGAATTTATGAAAGGAGTGAAGGTTCCCTCCCTCGAGAAAATATTAATGAGGAAGTTCTGTAGAAAATTAAACTGGGGGACACCACATATTTAGTATCATGAGACAAGCAGTGTGAAGGACATAATGACCAAAACCAGTGGGTCCAGTCGGTCTGAATTACCAATGGAGACAAAGAGGTCTATGCAACAAACCCACATAGATGGCATTGGATATCAACCAATGCATTAAGGCGTTTTAGATGGGCCTGTACAAAATACACACGCAAACCCACAAAAGAGTAGATATAAACTTCATTTAAGGGTAACTGAGTAGATAGTAGCCTATAAGAATTTGGGAACTCAGAGAAATCAAACCTTGTGTCATATAATAAAAAACAAAAATTGCCATGGAAACACTGTTGTATGCGAGTGTAGCAAGGCGAAAGGAAAATCTCTATTAACAACCATAAACCCAGGAAAACCCTTCCTCTGAGAATTCAAGGTCCTAATGATAACTAAAAATCAGTGTTCCCGCTCGTGCCAACTCTTGTATTACAAAAGCCTTGACCCTAGCGGGAATATTCACTTGCACAAGAGAGTAATAAAAAGAAACAAGGGCCCAAGACATCGAACCTATGTAGTCAATCTATCTAAATATACAATTATAAAAAAATACATTTGACAGAATAATTCAATATAAAATTGTGCAGATAATAGAAATGATAATAATCCAGAAGGAGTGAAATATTTCATAGTAAACATTTCCATAATAACTGTAATGCAGAATAGGAACAAAATAATATATCACGGTGAATATGAACGAGTAGTGCCATGTAGCACTAAAACTTAACAAATGTATTACATATATTATCGTGTCTAGAAAGAGAAAAACAGAACGAACACACAAACATGGACCAAGATAAATACATCCACCAAGAAGGTTGGAAATCCTTTAACATTAACTCGAAATCCTATGCTCTTAATTATAGAATAGGATGGTCAAGTCCTGAATAAAAACTGGTTGAACCACGACTTAATATAAAACCCTAGCCTTCAAAACCCTCAAACTGACTTGAGAAATGAGCTCCATTCTCAGTTGTTCTGGGAGAAAGACCCCACCAGGCATTAAAGAGCCGGGGAGCACCTGTCACGGTAAGGCCTTATCAAACTAGGTAGAAGCCAAAATTGGTTCTTTCAGGAAAAGAACCTAAGCTAGAAATTTAAACAAAAGCTGAGGAAAAATACCCTCTCGGCTAAACAGGAGAGGTACTAGGCAGGGAGCCATGAACTTACCCGGTTCCCATTGAACTTCCGTGAGAAGCAGGAAAGTTGCTTCACCTGTGAACATCATGGAGAATTGTGTATCCATCTCTCCAAATCTGCAAAAAGAAAAATGTATCAAAACTAATCTAAATTTAGCATTAAGGAAACAAATTTGACATAGCAGTATAGCCAAGGATAAATAATAATTGTAACATGAATTGTCAAAACAAGGGACATGAAAGCCCTCGACCGCTCCTGAGACCAATGAAACACTCTGTGCTCAAACCCTTTGGGCCTAGCAACCCACAAGCGAAAAGGCAGAGCATAGTGCCAAGAGAGGGGAGTACAAATGGAATGCGTGGCCCAAAAATATGGATGGATAAACCTCCCAGGAAGAACAAAACCATTGGATTTGGAGCCTCGCAATCTTCATCGTCGATGTGTGGAATGATCCTGAGATGTCCTGATACAACTGCGAAGCCACCTAAACGATGGAGTAGAATATTAAACTCTTGATTGGCTGGTGGCAACTAAGTTTCAGAGTGCGAGCTGAGTCACCCAAGCTTGGAAGTTCTATCCATTAAATGAGTCAAATGAGGACTGTGAGTATTATTGTTATCAATGGACTTGTGGTATAGTAGGATATATATGTTTTGCACTTTGTAATAATTTTGTAGTTATTAAACCCAGATTAAAGGTCAGGTCTAATATATGTTATGGATAAATAGAAGTCTTTGCATTAACGTTATAGTTGATGACAACGGAGTTATGTGTTCTCAAATAGATAAAAAAAAAAATTCTATTCATATTATGGTAATTTCATTATATATTCGAATGGAGGTATGACATGTGGTATCAAAGCCAAGTTACAAAAAATATGGCCTCTGGCAAATGAACCAAGTATTAGTTAACTATTTTCCTTGGAATTCTAACTTTTGTTGATCTATTAATATGTTAAGCACAGAGAATAGGATAGGAGCAGTTAAAGAAGGACAGTTAGAGCTCACATAGGAATATGGCTGGCCTAGGGCTTGGAGCATTCCCTGAAAATAATCATGAAATATGGGTACAATTAGGGGAAGGGGCTCGAAACAAAAACCTGACAATACTGGAAATGGTTCAGGAACTAAAGGGAGAAATGGCCCACCTACAGGAGGATAATGCAAGGCTAACCATGGAATAGGAGAAGATTTTGAAAAGCTTGTCTGATAACTAGAATCAGCGCTAGCCGATTCCTAGTCCTGAGCAGGGCCAAATGTGTGAGGAATAGGGCTACAATACAAAACTTGAAGGAATAGGAGGAGGGGAAGAACATCAGGAAGAGAAGTCGGACAATGCTTCAGAGCAACCCACATCAAAAAGGTAGTGAGTGGAATTACAAGGAGAGTTCCATAAAATTAAACCGCCACTCTTCGATGGAGAGCTGGAAGAAGTAGCTGAAGCCTAGTTAATTAACATGAATAAATACTTCTAATTATATGAGTATGATCAAAATCTAAAGGTTCGACTAGCTATCTTTTAACTGCAAGGGAAGACCACTTTATGGTGGGAAGAGGTTAAGATTGTAAGCGGGGTAATTGAACAAAATAAAACTTGGGAGAAGTTCCAAAAATTATTCAAGGAAATATATATGATGGAACTGCTTTATGATGAGAAAGAAAAGGAATTTCATGATCTACAGCTTGGATAGAAAACCATGGATGAGTTCATCACTCATTTTACCTCCTTGCTCCATTATGTACATTACATATGTGAGGAAAAGGCCAAGGTACAACGTTTTATCAGCAGTTTACCTATGGCAATGAGGGAGAGAATTGAATTTGATAACCCGAAAACAATGGATGAGGTTATAAGAAAAGCTAGGATATGCTATCAGTAAAGCAAGTAGAAGGGTGAAATACCAAGTAGAAAATGGGATGATAAGAAAAATAACATAATTTCTATGGGCAATAAAGGAAATCAGAGCAGCGTTGGAAAAATATTTTCCAAGGGACAAAACAACATAAAGCAGCCCAAAATCCCGCTCATAATTAAGCCACCATCTGGAACAAAATTCAGCATGCAATCTGGTAGATTTGATAACAAAGGAACAGCAAGACCCCCAGTAAAATGGGGGGGATGTGGGGTCCACACTATGCTAAAAATTGTCCTCATCGTAAAGGCATCGAACATGTTTCACAAATCCATGAGGCTTCAATAGTAGGTGATGTGGCCCAGAGCATTCTAAAAATTAATGCTGCTCTCGATGATCATCAGGCAGATTATTGGCCAACTATGGTGGAGTTTGAAGATAAGATTTTTTAATCATAACATATTTGTTTTAATTGATCCTGGTGCTCCCTTAAGTTATGTTAGTCCTAAGGCTGTGAAGCATTGTAAATTACAGTCAGTTAAATTTTAAAAACCTTGGCTATTACAATTGGCAACCGAGGCAAAGAAGCAAGTGTTGGCCAAGGTCAACGACTACGCTCTAGAAATAGCAGGTCAGATTTTAAGAGTAGACATAACATACTTCCCCTTGGATCTTACGATGTGTTGATAGGCATGGACTGGTTAGAAAAGCACTAGTCCATTATAAACTATAAAATGAAAACAATCTGCTACAAGGATGAGCTGGGAAAAATGAAGGAGATGCAAGGCATTCCGAGGCCTATGCAGGTTCGGCCAGTAACCACTTCTCAGCTGGCAAAATGCATCATAAAAGGGTGTCAGGTTTATGCTATTTAGGTTGGATATGACAACTCAAAGGATAAGACAACCACCTTGGATAGTATTCTTGTTGTTCAGGATTATGCGGATGAATTTCCAGAGAAGATAACTAGGCTGCCACCTAAGAGAGATATAGACTTCACTATTGATTTGATGCCATGAGCAGTACCAATGTCTCAAGCACCTTATTGTATGAGCATACTAGAACTAACAGGGCTTAAAATGCAACTACAGGAATTATTGGATAAGAATTACATTTGCCCCGGTGTATTGCCTTAGGGAGCCCCTGTGTTGTTTGTCAAAAAGAAGGATGACACCCTTCAAATGTGCATGGACTATCGATAGTTAAATAAGTTAAAAACCAAGAATAAGTACCCTTTACCCCGCATTGACGAACTATTTGACGAGGTAAAACGGGTGACTATGCTTTCAAAAATTGATCTACGATCGGGGTATCACCAAATCAGAATCAGAGAGGAAGATATTGTCAAAACTGCTTTTAGGACTCACTATCGACATTATGAGTTTGTTGCATTACCCTTTGGGTTAACCAATGCTCCAGCGACCTTTATGTTTTTAATGAATTGCATATTTTATCCGTATTTAGATAAATTCGTGTTAATATTTATTGACAATATACTGATATATTCCCGAAATGTGGAGGGGCACAAGGAACATCTTAGACTGGTGATGCAAACCCTACGGGAACATCAATTGTACACCAAGTACAACAAGTGTGATTTCTTCAAGGAACAAATTCAATACTTAGGACATATCATTACTAAGGATGGGATTGTGGTGGACCTTGAAAAGATTAAGACCATAATGGAATGGCTAGTTCCAAAGGACGTAGTGGATATCAGATCTTTTATGGGGCTAGACAGTTATTATAGACGGTTCGTGCAAGGATTTTCCAGAGTGGCCTACCCTATCACCTCTCTATAGAAGAAAGGGAAGGCTTTTAAATGGACTGTAGAATGCCAAAATAATTTTGAAAAACTCAACCATCTGCTCACCACAATGCTTATACTAAGCATAGCATATCCCGCTTAGGATTACGTGGTGTGTACAGATGCAAGTAAGAAAGAAGTAGGAGGAGTATTGATGCAGGAGGGTAACGTAATTGCCTAAAAGTCTAGAAAGTTAAAGGAACATGAGAAGAAATATTTTGTGTATGATTTGGACCTGGCAGCCATTATTCATGCCTTAAGAATGTGGTGCCACTACCTAATGGGGAGGAAATTCCTATTAATGACAGATCATTACAACCTAACTAATTATTTCAGTCATCCTACCTTAAATGTGAGACAAGTATGGTGGGTAGATTTCTTAAGCGGTTTTGATTTCAAGATTAGTCATCTAAAAGGAAAGGAGAACTAGGTAGCAGACGCTTTAAGTCGGAAGGCGCATTATCATATGAAATTGCTTGCAGCGAGGTGCAAACTACATTCGATGACATGATAAAAGCGGTAGCAAAGAAAGATTTGAAATATTAGCAAACAGGATAGCAGGTCTAGATTCCAAACAACAAAGAAAATTAGCAAGGGTACATTATGGATGTTGTTGGCATGCTCAAATATAAAAAGAGGCTGTATGTACCCAACCAAATGGACATTAAAAGCTTGATTTTAGGTGAATTTCACAAAAGACCTTATGTTGGACACTTGGGGTATCAAAAGCTGATTACTGCACTCTGGAAGGAGTACTATTGGCCTACAATGAAGAACGATGCAGCAAAATATCTGACACGTTGTCAAGAATGTCAAAAAATTAAAGCGAAACATCAACACCCTGCAGGATTATTGCATCCACTACCAATTGGAGAGTGGAAATGGGAAACTATCTCTGTGGACTTTAAAATGGGATTACCCAAGACAAAAAGAAACAATGATTCCATCATGGTGGTAGTCGACAAATTAAGAAAGTCAGCTCATTTTATACTAGTCCAATCCACTTATAAGGTTGTACAAATTGCCCACATTTTTATGCAGAATGTTTTCAGATTGCATGGGCTACGAAAAACTATAATTTATTATAAAGATGTGACATTTAGTTCAGCCTTTTGGAAAATATTGTTTGATGGGTTAGGGACTCAATTAAATTTGAGTACGGCTTACCATCCTCAAACCGACGGACAAACCGAACGGGTGAATCAAGTAGTAGAAGACATGTTGAGGTCTTACGTAATGCAACAACCCTCTAAATGGGAAGACTATTTGCATCTGGTCAAATTTTCATATAACAATGGATATCATACTTCCCTACGGATGAGCCCATTTGAGGTTCTGTACGACCGGAAATGCCACACACCCTCCAGTTGCAGGGGAACAAAGGATAAGATAATGTTAGGACTTGGAATGTTAAAAGAAATGGAAGAGATGGTCAGGAAGGTTCGATTCAACTTGAAGGTAGCCCACGATAGGCGAAAGAATTTCGCTCACAAGAAGCGAAGTTTTAGGGAATATCAAGTGGGGGATCATGTGTATGTAAGAATTTGAGCAAAAATGTGTACGTTACAATGGAATGGGTGTACCAAGCTAGCACCTCAGTTTTGTGGACCCTTTCAGATCTAGCAAGAGTTGGGCCAGTAGCTTACCAGCTCATCCTACTGAGCCATATTTGGGTCCACAATGTTTTCCATGTGTCAGTACTAAAGAGATATGTTTATGATCCTAAGCACATAGTCAGTTGGCAAGATATACAGGTAAAGTAAAATCCTAATTAGTCTAATTAATTATGATGTTGAAGGAAAAACTGACTTTAAATCTTGTTGTTTCAGGTCGAACCGAAAGGAGAATTCTTGGTTGAGCCACTAAATGTACTTGAGCGGAGAGAAGTCACACTGCGAAAGCGAGTCATCACCCAGGTTAAAGTGCAATGGCAGTACTTTGGGCTGGAGGAGGCCACCTGGGAAGATGAAAAACTCTTGAAAGAAGCATATCCGCAGTTGTTTGAGGTTGAAAAACATATAATATTTTAATTACCATTGTAAGAAAACAAACTGGACAATATTGTTATTCTCTGTTAGTTGAATAATATATTATTAATTTTTTGAAGCAAGGAAATGGTTGAGTAATAACAGATTTCATAATGTCTCATGTAAGAAGTAAAAAAAAGGCAGTTGCCAAGAATACCCTAACTGCCTCCCCTAACTGAAACACCCCAGAGGAAAAAAGGGTGAGGGGAGGAAAAACCATGCGGTAGAGATAGACAGGGGAAGGGGGGAAAGGAGAGCTAAGTCTAGTGATGACCAAATAGCATTAGCACGAAGTGCGGAAGACTTGTTGAAGACAGTAGTCTAGCAAGCAGGCTTGGGGCGACATTTGGTATTGAAGATGAATCTCGTGGACGAAAGATTGACAAGCTGAAGTGGTAAAGGTGACTGAAATCATTGAGTTCTTCTAAACACCAACACAGGTAAGCAATACCTTTCGACATTTATTCTGTAAGGAAAGTAGAATGATTGTTTAATATTGATTGTTAAAGAAAGAATCCTTTCTTCAATTTATGGAATTAGGTGTAAACTCATTGTCAAATAGTATTATAAGAGTTCTATAATTTAGATCTTATCAGAGAAAATTATTGTTTGTAGAATTACAAGAGTTTCTGTAACTCACGTTTATCAAAGAAAATTATTGTCTATAGAGTTATAAGAGTTTCTATTATTTATGTTTTATTAGAGAAATTCATTGTAAGAGTCTTGTAATCTTTATTCTACCAGAGAATTAATTGACAGTAGAATTAGGAAGATTCATATTTTAAATTAGAACAGAGATTGTAATGTCCGTAGAGCTATAAGGATTTATTCGTGGTTGACAGAAAATGAGGGCCTTGAACTTATGAAAGGAATGAAGGTCCCTCCCTTGAGAAAAACTTAATGAGGAAGTTCTGTAGAAAATTAAACTGGAGGACACCACAGATTTAGCATCGTGAGACAAGCAGTGTGAAGGACATAATGACTAGAACCAGTGGGTCTAGTCAATCTGAATTACCAACAAAGACAAAGAGTTCTACGCAGCAAACCCGCATAGATGGCATTGGATATCAACCAATGTATTAAGGCCTTTCAGATGGGCCTGTACAAAATAGACATGCAAACCGACAAAAGATCAGATATAAACTTTGTTTAAGGGTAAATAAGTAGATAGGAGCCTGTAGGAATTTAGGAACTCAAAGAAATCAAACACTGATTCATATAATAATAAATAAAAAAAATCCATGGAAATACTGTTGTATGCGAGTGTAGCAAAGTGGAAGGAAAATCTTAGTTAACAAGCATAAACCCAGGAAAACCCTTCCTCTGAGAATTCAAGGTCCTAATGATAACCAAAACTCAGTGTTCCCACTTAGAACGACTCTTGTATTACAAAAGCCTTGACCATAGCGGGAATATTCACTTGCACAACAGAGTAATAAAAAGCAACAAGAGCTTAAGACAACAAACTAATGCAATCAGTCTATCTAAATATACAATTATCAAAAAATACATTTGACAGAATAATTCCATATAAAATTGTGTGGATAATATAAATGATATTAATCCAACAGGAGCGAAAGATTTCACAATAAAACATCTCCATAATAATTGTATTGCAGAACAGGAACAAAATAATATAGCACAATGAATATGAATGAGTAGGGCCATGTAGCACTAAAACTTAACCAATGTATTACATATATTACCGAGTCTGGAAAGAGAAAAATAGAATGAACACACAAAGATGGCCCAAGATAAATACATTCGCCAAGAAGGTCGGCAGTCCTTTAACATTAACTAGAAATCATCTATTCTTAATTACATTATAGGATGGTCAAGTCTTGAATAAAACACCAGTTGAAACACAGCTTAATATAAAACCCTAGCCTTCAAAACCCTCGAAATGAATTGAGAAATGAGCTTCATTCTCAGTTGTTCAGGGAGAAAGACCCACTAGGCATTAATGGGCTGGGAACACCTATCATGGTAAAGCCTTATCAAACCAGACAAGAGCCAGAACTGGTTCTTTCTGGAAAAGAACCTAAGCTAGAACTTTAAACAAAAGTTGAGGAACAATACTCTCTTGGCTAAACAAGAAAGGTATTGGGCAGGGAGCCATGAACTTACCCAGTTCCCATTGAACTTCCATGACAAGCAGGAAAGTTGCTTCACCCGTGAACATCATGGAGAACTGTGTATCCATCTCCTCTAAATCTGCAAAAAGAAAAATGTGTCAGAAGCAACCTAAATCTAACGTTGAGGAAACAAATTTGACATAATAGTATAGCCAAGGATAAATAATACCTGTAACATGAATTACGAAAATGAAGGACATGAAACCCTCGACCACTACTGAGACAAATCAAGCGCTTTGTGCTCAAATCCTTCGGGCCTAGCAACCCGTAGGCGGAAAAGCAGAGCATAATGCCAAGAGAGGGGAGTGAAAATGGAATGCGCAACCCAACAAGATTGATGGATAAACCTTCTAGGTACAACACAACCATTGGATTTGGAGCCTCGTAATCTCCATCATCGATGTGTAGAATGATCCTGAGATGTCTTGATATGGCTTCCAAGCCACCAAAATAGTGGAGTAGAATATTAAACTCCGTATTGACTAGTGGCAGCTAAGTTTCAAAGGCGAGCTGAGTCACCCAAGCTTGGAAGGACTACCCATTAAATGAGTTGGATAGAGGACTATCAATATTACGGTTATCAATGGACTTGTGGTACAGTGGGATATATATGTTCTGCACTTTGTAATATTTAAACCTAGATTCAAGGTTAGGTTGAACATATGTTATGGATAAATAGTAGTCTCTTCATTAATGTTATAGTTGATGACAACGGAGTTATGTTATCTTAAATAAAAAACAAATTAATTCTATTCATATTATGGTAATTTCATTATATAGTCGAGCAGAGGTATGACAATTTGGTAGTATAATAATTTGTTGGTCAATGCCATGAGTTACGGTGACATTCACCATTCACCATGAACACAAGAGTTCCTTTGGAATTTGGTTAATTTATTACTTGCACAATTATGGCTGCCATGAATTAGAGACCCTTTCACCAAGAATGGGAGAATTTCTTTGGAATATGGCCGAGTATGACATTGATAGACCACTAAAGTAAATAGAGGACATAGTGGAGATGGTGGACATGTCTAGCATATCGAAGGGCATGCAAAAGCCCAATTGCTTAAATGTCAAAATCCAAGACCCCAATCAGGAAATCTGGGGAAAGTTTACGAATGTGTAGAGGTTATATTAAATTGAGGGTTCCAATATTTGTCTTTTTATGAATTTGAAGACACTATATTACGTTGAGGGTTTTAATTTTCATTTCCATTTTCAACCTTATTATTGGAAGTAATGTTTTCATCTGTAGTTGTGAGTTGTCATTGTGATTTCCCAAGTATCATTCTAGAAGTTGTTTTCTTCGATGTATGAGTTGTAGTGGTGATCTACATGTTTTATGTCATATATATTTGTAATTGTTCTGATTAATAAATATATCAACCTTTGGGTTTATGTTGTATATAATTACTCTCTCAATTTATTTAACATCTTGCTTGATTCGTTTACATGAATGGCACGAAAATGTGAGATTTGTGAGAATAATTGATTAGATTACTCTATTTTAGTGTGTGATTTTTTCCTTTTGTGATCCTCTATGTAGATCTGTAAATTTTTTCATTATTTAAAGTTCATTCAAGCATCGCTAGATACTTCTCATTTCTAGCATCAAATTATATGGTTGTTCCTTCAAAATATCCTCCAGCATCACTACATCCAATACACATCTTTTTAACTGCCATAGCAAGATTGAGCTGCACAGTGGGATCTAAGTATGTGTTGTTGTGTCTAAATTTTGCATTGTGGGATTGAGAGTGGCAGTTCTTCAAAGGTTCAACTATTGGAGAGGAAGAGGAGACAAAACACAAATTTACACACAAAACACATGACTTGCAGGCCTTCTATTGATCACAGGAAATTGGATACTTACAATGAACCCGGTGAAGGGCATTTGACGTTTTTCAACTAGTGACTTGCCTAAAATATCTTGACATGCAGCCACACACTAAAAGTAATCTATCACTTGCAACTTGAATCAACACTTAACATTGAGTTAATTGACTCTCTAAGTTTAGTCAATGCCTTATGCGGGAGTAATTAGCTTATTTTAACACTCCCCCTTATTTACAACAACTAAACTAAAACATGACTCATGACAACTCAAACATGTTTGCTGGTATATGTCTGAACTAAGCTTACAACACCCAATTTTATTGGATGAAACTCAAACACATATTTTATTGTATGAAACGATTTAGTAAATATATCAACCAATTCATCACTAGATTTGCAAGGCTTCAAGTGAACTTCCCCATTTCTCACAAATTGTTTAATAAAGTGATATCTAGTATCAATATGCTTTCTCTTTTGATCAAACAAAATATTCTTGGATAGTGCAATCTCTAAGGTGTTGTCACAATATATTGTTGTTGATCCTTGTTGTTTTTTCTTGAGTCCATCAAATACTCTTCTTAACCACACTGCTTGACATGTTGCTAATGTTGTTGCTACATATTTTGCTTTTTTTGATGAAAGTGTCACAATGGTCTTCTTCTTTGATGCCCATGAAATCACACCTAAACCAAGATGGAACAAAAAACCGAAAGTTCTCTTCTTATCATCCAAGCTGCCTACAAAATCACTATCTATGTATCCAATCAAATCCTTATTTTCTACGCTTGCATGAATTATGATACAATCTCTAGTTCCTGCTATGTATCTTACAATTATTTTTCCTACACTCCAATGTGTGTCTTTTGGAGTCTCCATAAATATGGAAATCAAACTCAATCCTTGCATGATATTTGGTCTTATAGTTGTGAGATACATGAGGTTGCCAACCAATCTTTTGAATAAAATTGGATTGACATCTGATCCTTCATCATCCTTGCTTAACTTTGTACCTGTTGCAACTGGTGTAAGGACATATTTGCAATTTTCCATCCTAAATATTTTCAGCAAATCTTTGGCATATATTTTGACAGATAAAAATTCCTTTTTTCAAACTGCTCAACTTCTATGCCAAGAAATATTTCATGAGACCAAGACCTGTCATCTCAAATTCTTTCATCATGGGTAATTTAAATTCGTCTAACTCAAAATCACGTGTAAAAATCATGTCGTAAACGTATAAGAAAACAATCAAAATTTGTCCATGCTCATTTATCTTTGTGTACAAGGTAGGTTCAATGTTACTTCAGCAAATACATTCTTGATCATGTAGGTATCAATTATGCTATACCAAGCTGTACATGGTTTCTTTAGTCCATAGAGTGTTTTCTTCAACCTGTAAATTTTCTCTTCATTACTTTCAACTTCATAACCTGGAGGTTGTTGCACATAAATTTATTCTTCTATAATTCCATTCAAGAAGGTTTATTTTGCATCCATTTGATACACTTTCTAATTTTTTTGAGCTATTGTGGCTAGAAATTCTCTTAGAGTATCCAATCTAGCTACCTGAGCAAACATTTCTCTAAAATCTTTTTTTGACTACTGTGGGAATCCTTTTTCTACAAGTCTAGCTTTAAATATGTCAATTTCACCTTTCTCATTCAACTTTGTCTTGTACACCCACATTACGCTAATAATTTTTTTTTTCCTTCGGTAAATCAACCGAATCCCATGTATCATTATTTTCAATAGCTTTAATTTCTTCATCCATGACTTGCTCCCAATTTTCATCTTTGATTGCTTCTTCAAATGAATAATGTTGGAATGACAATAGTGTAAAATTTGAACTAACATCAAAATCATCATAAATATCTTTCAAACTTCTCATATTTCTCTTACCATTGCTTGATTCATGACTTGACTGATTATTAGGCGAATATCAATTTGTTGATCTTCTTGAATATCCATGCTTCTCTGAAAATCTTGGAGTCCTTGTTCATGTGTCTTTGTTTGGTGTTTTCACGTGTAGTTCTTGTTTCTCCTTTTATGCTACATCATCTTCTTCCATCAGTGGCACTTATGAATCAATTGTTTTGTCTATAGTTCCATTCCATAACTCCTATTTGTTGAACACATCTCTACTAATTATGGTCTTCTTTGTGACAAGGCTCTACAATTTGTAAGTTTTCGATTGCTCATTATAACCAATAAATATGCATTTTTCACTTTTATCATCCAATTTTCCTCTTCGCTTCTTAGGCACATTTGCATAAGCTACACATCCAAATACTCTGAGATAGGATACCTTGTAAGACATACCTGACCATGTTTGTTTTGGTACTCTATTCAATGCCCTCTTTGTAGGATATTTCTTGATCACATAAATAGCACATGCAAATGCTTCTACCCAATACTCATTAGACAAGTTTCTGCCTTTCAACATGCTTCTTACCATGTTCATAATTGTCTTATTTTTTCTCTTAGCTACATCATTCTATTGTGATGTGTACCTGATTGTAAATCATCTTCTAATTCGATGTTTTTTTGATGTAATCATGGAATTCCTTTCAGTCATATTCTCTACCACGATCTGACCTAAATACCTTGATATGTCGATCACCTTGGGTCTCTGCTAAGGATTTGAATTCCTTGAACTTTGCAAAATTTTAAGACTTCTGCTTCAATAATTAAACCCAAGTCTTTCTACTATAATCATCAATGAATGTGTGAAAGTAACAACTTCCACCAATCAAGTCTGTCCTCATAGGTCAACAAAAGTATGTATGCACTATCTCAAGAGGTTACTTTGCTCTGTAAGCAACACCCTTTGGAAAACTTTCATGGTGTTTCTTTCCCAAGATGCAACACTCACAAGTACTAGCAGGTTCTTTAATGGGAGGTAATCCTCTGACCATCTGTTTCTGCTGCAACAATTTTAAACCAGAAAACTGCAAGTGTCCAAACCGAACGTGCCATAACCAATAATCATCAGAACATGCAACTGTAAGAAAACTAACCTAACCACTGTAATTCATAAGTAGAGGAAATAATGTGTTCCTCATCATCTGCACCTTCGCTATCAACTGGTTACTTGAGGGCTTTTCATGTATAACACATTCTTGACCTTGAAAGATGTAACACCCTTGTGAAAAGTAAATGCTAGTAACTAGTGAAGTAAATATGGAACAAAGACTTTATTTAAAATATGTGTAATCCTGTTGTTAATGTTATGTTAATAAAAAGACAGTTGTGTTGGTACCATTTTGAATTGAGTTATGATTAATCATGGTTAGTAACTGAGGAATCAATTACCCTAACTACCTGGAGGTAGTTGAGACCCCAAAGGAAAAGGGGAAAAATGCCAAGTCTGGTTAGGATCATATGGCAGAGAGAAAACAAAAAATGGAAATGAATGCTATGCTGGTTAGGATCAGATAGTATAAGGGAAAAAGGAAATTTTCCAGTGCACGCTACGTCTGGTTAGGATCAAATAGCATTGACTGGTGAAGACCAGTGTTATTGCGGTCGAGTAGGACCTGCAAGTGCTTGGGGGTGGAAGCTCAGCGAAGACTTCCTACGGACGGGTGGATTGACAAGCATCATAAAGAGGTTTGGCACAGAAGAAGGTATGGCTTCTTGCTTATGCAACTGTTAAAAGATTAAATGTTTACTTTTGTTCTGTAAAGAGAAAAGTGAAATAAGTTAAGTATTAACTGCTTTTATTATGAGACAGTATCGAGAAAATAGAAATGATACTCTGCGTGCATTATAGACAACAAATCCAACCTTAGGAAACATGTATAGGCTACTATGTAAATTATAAAAAAAAACCACAGAGTCAAGTGCATTACGGACTAGAATAAGAATCTGAAGAAAGAACCTAAGAATCTACATGAGAAGTATTAACAGAGACTGCGGTTACAGTACTCCACAAAAACCCTAGTATATACTCTGAAGGGTTGCATTTACAGTGTAGATAACTTACTCGGAACAAAACCCTGTGTTTATAAAACAGGAACAAGGAAAAACGCGAACAAGTATGATAGAGAAGCCGGCATAAAGATACATGTATATATACAACTATTTAGCAAAAGCAACGAAACATACAGCTGTTCTCTGTAACTTTGAATGGGGTAAAACCCTGGTAATATATTGTATACACAGAAACTAAATCTAAAGGCTCGCGTTCAAGCGAGAGAACAAAGCAATTAAATCTTCGTTGTATATGTTACAGTAAGCCAAGAACTATTATCACAGAACCTTACTTATGAACAACCGGGCCATAAACACTACAAAGATTGCAGAGGAAATACATTCCGACGATATCTTATACATATGAATACGCATTCAAAGAATAACTGTACTGCATGTTATGTAAAGCACCTTATTTCATTTAACGAAAACAAAATGTGAGTATAAACTGGAACGCCGAGGCGAGTGGAAACTGTGACTGTAAGTCCATAACCCCGGCGGTTCTTCACATCGAAATGTCGCTTGGTGAAACCCCTCGGGCCGAGCCGTAGCTTTCGGTAGGCTGGTCGAGGCACCAAGCCGGCGTCCATAAACTAAAGATACATTCATAAACATTAAGGAAAGAAATACACAGTGCCTCGACGGAAATACATACAGCTATTTTAACCAGGCACAAAGCTATTCATGATATTGAAACGGTAAAGACCAAGTATATATCCATACATAAGAGACTGAGTAAATATATATCACTGTGCGCTTGAACACACACATGTTTCACAGTCAAACTAGGCAGGAATGCCTTGAGGTTCGAAAAACAGAGTTAACAATTAGGATTACAGCTGGGTTCAGAAGAACCAGTCTAATATTGCGAAATAGAACAACAACGACACCCAAGAATGTACATATATGAACTGATATTTCTCAGCCTCATTAGCAAAAGAAATTCCGAGCTTGAACAGAGAGGAAATTGATTCATTCCCGTAATCCCTGCCAAGGGAATAATGTTTTAGCTAATCTTAAAAACCCACATGCGAATAAAGCCAGTGTTCCAACCCTTACCGGTGTTGGGTAGCCGACGAACAAAGGAAACCCCTTGCTCCAGATGCGAGGGCGATGACCATCTCCATACCACCATGAATACACGTTAGCACAAACCCTGGCAGAACCGTAATGCCAACTGTAAAAACAAGCTTTGGAAGGTATGGTTCATTACCTGTGAAATCAAGACCTGGATGAACCAACGCCATTAACAACGAAGTATGCAGAACCTAGAAGCCATGGCTGCATGCCAGTGAACGTCGGATGACAGAGAATGTGAAACATCGTTGGAAGGTTGCGGAGCTGCAGCTACAACGCTGCATAATGGAGTGGAAGACTAAAGCCGCGATACAAAAGCCAACATACAAATAAGCCAGCTCAATTACCAACTCGTGGCTCAGTTGGAGCCGTGGATCTACGATGAGCACATCTGCATCGTCCGTTAGCCGGTGATCTCGGGATGGGTTTTGCCGCGGAGGTAACAAGTCCAAGGCCACAGTACAAGCACATGGCCGCATGTCAACCGACCGTTGATCTAGCCAGATGGACTTCATCAATGCCACCATGCGGATTAAGGTCAGAGCCGGACTTGCCAACACATCCGTTAAATTTCTCGGAATGTGGAAAGTGCAGTTGCCATAAATAAAGTATTGAATACTTGCCATCTGTGATTCCGGGTTATCACATCATGTAATTTCATATTGAAGACCATATCATTTACACCGTGAAACATTATGAGCGGGCAATCAACAGTTGACGAAAATATATATATAGATTGTGTTAACGCATGCGCATTGACATGTAACATAAACATCATGCTTCTTATATAGTTTAAGTTGTGAATTCATATGCAGGTCAAGTAAATATATTTAACATGATAAGTAAAGGTTATATTATATGTGAAAGTAGTCAATATAAAAAAATTTATTTACTGTAGTTTTACTTATGGGTACGTGACAAATTGGTATCAGAGCCCAAGTTTTACAACTCTGTGACCTTTGGGAAAAATTTTCAGATTATAACAACAAGAATATAAACAGTTTTATGGTAACAGTTCAGCAATACACCAAGATAAATTAAATATGTTTAATGAGTTGTTCTGAAGCAGGTAGTAGCAAAATGAGAAGAGCAAACAGTGCTCCTTATGGGAATCCAGAACCTCCGGATAACGTGGAACAACCTCAAGGGAATTCCGAGTTTTGGGTACAACTGGGAGCAGCAGGTCGCACCACTGACTCAACGCTACTGAGGACATTGCAGGAACTAAAAGATGAAATGGCTCAGCTGCGTGTGGATAACGCAAGATTGAATGTGGAACAGGAGAGGATCCTGAAAAGCTTATCTGATAAACAACATCAGCAACAGTCACATCAGAGGCCGGAACAAGCACCAATAACAGATGAACAAAGTTATCATACTGAACAGGAGGAAGCAGAAGATAGAGGAGAGACGCGAGGAGAGAAGTCCGTTAACGCCTCTGAATATCAGACTCCAAAAAGACCCCGGATGGAATTACACGGGGAATTCAGGAAGATTAAACCGCCTCATTTTGATGGAGAGTCTGAAGAAGCTGCAGAAGCATGGCTGATTAATATGAATAAGTATTTTCAGGTGTATTAATACGATCATCATCTTAAGGCAAGGCTGGCTATATTCCAGTTGCAAGCCAAAGCCACGCTATGGTGGGAAGAGGTCAAGATGGTGCGGGGAATAAGTGAGCAGGATGTGACATGGGAAAAGTTTCAAGGATATGTTAAAGAAAAGTACCTGACAGAGTGGTTTTATGATGAAAAGGCACGCGAATTTCATGATCTGCGGCTGGGACAGCAAACCATTGATGAGTTTGTAACCAAGTTCACATCCCTGCTTCGCTATGTGCCCTATATTCGTGAAGAGAAGGCTAAAGTACAAAGATTTGTTAGTAGCCTACCTTTGACAATGTGAGAAAGGATAGAGTTCAATAATCCGAAAACCATGGAAGAAGCAATCCGAAAAGAAAGACTGTGTTATCAGCAGAATAAATCAAAAGGAGAAAATCCTGGAAAGCGTTGGACAGATAAACGAGGCAGTAAAATACCTATGGGTTGTAAAGGAGCACGCAGCAGTTTTCAAAAAGGATTTTCGAAAGGAACCAGTACTAAAAATCCAACCAAAACTCAGAGCAAATTCAAACCTCCTATAGATTCCAAATACAGTGAACAGCAAGTTAGATTGGACACTGAAGGCGCTGCTCGACCACCTGTTCAGTGTTGGGGCTGTGGTGGACCCCATTATATCAGAAACTGCCCTCATCAAAAGGAAAACGATCAGTTGTCCCAAATCTACGAAGCTTCAACAGTAGGAGATGTGACCGATCCATGCCCAGAATAAATGTAGCACTGGAAGATCGGCAAGCTGATTACCAGCCAACTATGATAGAGTTCGAAGGTAAGATCTTTGACCGAGTTGTTTCTGTTTTAGTAGACCCAGGAGCTACCCTAAGCTATATAAGTCCTAAAGTGGTAGAAAGTTTTGGTTTGCAAACCACTAAATTTAAAAGCCCGTGGTTAGTACAGCTGGCCACCGGGACCAAAAGAAGAGTACTAACCAAAGTCAGTAATTGTCCATTAAAGTTAGCTGGCCAAATCATAACAACTGAGTTAAATGTACTCCCTCTTGGTTCCTATGACGTGCTGATAGGAATGGACTGGTTGGAACGACGGTGGTCTATAATTAATTGTAAAACAAAAACAGTTTCTTATAGAGATGAGCTGGGTATGGGAAAGGAAATCCAAGGCATCCAGAAACCAGTGCAGATTCGGCCGATCACAGCCTCCCAGCTGGTTAAATGTATCCGGAATAAGTGTCAGATTTATGCAGTGCAAGTGAGGTTTGCAGATTCAGTGGATAAGGTTGCAACTGTTAAAGATATACCTGTAGTGCAAGAATTTGCAGATGTATTCCCTGAAGAGATTCCAGGGCTGCCACCCAGAAGGGATTTGGATTTCACCATTGAGCTGATACCCGGAGCAGCCCCAGTATCCCGGGCACCCTATCGGATGAGTGTGCCAGAGTTAACTGAGTTAAAAATGCAGCTGCAAGAGCTGCTAGAAAAGAAGTACATCCGTCCCAGTGTCTCTCCTTGGGGAGCACCTGTGCTGTTTGTGAGGAAGAAAGATGGGACTCTGCGAATGTGCATAGACTATAGACAGCTGAATGAACTAATAGTCAAAAACAAATATCCACTACCCCGCATTGATGAGCTGTTTGATCAAGTGAAGGGGGCGACCATCTTCTCAAAAATCGATTTGAGATCAGGGTACCACCAAATTAGAATAAAAGATGAAGACATAGCCAAGACCGCTTTTCGTACTCGTTATGGACATTACGAGTTTGTGGTACTTCCTTTTGGGCTAACTAATGCGCCTGCAACATTCATGTGTTTAATGAATAGTGTATTTCATCAATACTTAGACAAATTTGTATTGATCTTTATTGATGATATACTTATCTACTCCCGGAATAGGAAAGAGCATGAGGAACATCTAAGAATAGTGTTACAGACTTTACGGGAGCATCAGTTATATGGAAAATTCAGCAAATGTGATTTCTATAAAGAGAAGATCCAGTATTTGGGTCATATTATTACAAAGGAAGGTATAGCTGTAGACCCCGAAAAGATTAAAACTATAATGGATTGGCCTACACCCAAGGATGTAGTAGACATTCGATCTTTCATGGGACTGGCTGGATACTACCGACGGTTTGTAGAGGGTTTTTCTAGAGTTGCCTACCCTATTACCTCCTTGCAAAAGAAGGGAAAAGCGTTTAAATGGACACCAGACTGCCAACGGAGTTTTGAACAGCTCAAACATTTACTTACCACAGCACCTGTGCTGTGTGTGGAAGACCCCGAAAAGGAATATGTAGTTTGTACAGATGCCAGCAAGGAGGGCGTGGGTGGAGTACTAATGCAGGAGGGCAAGGTGATTGCTTATGAATCCAGAAAGTTAAAGGAACATGAGCATAAATATTCCGCCTATGATCTAGAATTAACCGTTGTGATCCATGCTTTGAAAATGTGGCGTCATTATTTAGTAGGGAGGAAATTTTTGTTAATGAAGGATCACCACAGTTTGACTAGTTACTTTGGTCAACCTAATTTAGACGCAAGACAGGCAAGATGGGTGGACTTTTTGGTAAATTTCGATTTCGAAATTAAGCACCTAAAGGGAAAGGAGAACAGAGTTGCTGATGCACTAAGTCGAAAAGTGCATTGCATTTATGAGATTGGTATCAGTCAAGGATGGTCCACCCTTAACCAAGAGATTGAGGAGGCTGCGATGCAAGATCAGATTTATTTGCAAAAGAGGCATTTGGTGCAAAATTCAGATGCCCGTTCCATACAACAAGGTTACACCTTGAATGCAGCCGGCATGTTGTGTTTTCAGAAGAAGATTTACATACCCAAGCAGAGCAGTATTAAAGAAAAGATTCTGGATGAAAATCATAGAAGTCCCTATGCAGGGCATCCTGGTTACCAGAAATTAATCACCCCACTAAGGAAGGAGTATTACTGGCCAGGCATGAAGAAAGATGTTGTAGAATACCTGGCGTGCTATTTGGAATGTCAGCAAGTGAAAGCTGAACATCAGCATCCTACAGGACTGCTACAACTGATACCCATACCATAATGGAAATGGGAGACCATAACCATGGACTTTATCACCGGTTTGCCGAAGTCCAAAAGGAGTAATGATTCAATAATGGTAGTGGTGGATAAAATCAGGAAGTCAGCTCACTTTATACCGGTTCAATCCACTTATCGTGCAGCTCAAATCGCAAACATTTTTATGCAAAATATATTTAAACTTCATGGGCTGCCGAAAGTAATAATATCTGATCGTGATGTTAAGTTTACCTCAGCTTTTTGGAGG
>APFE030368104.1:4392-69788 GCA_000404065.3 Pinus taeda
TAATGGGTCCATGGTATTAGTGGATGGTATGAGGGAACCATGGTAATGATCCATGGTATTGCATGTATGAGGCCTATATAGAGGCTAGAGACTCCATAAGGAAGAATGTCAAGGAATTGTCAAGGATTATTGTATGAACAAGCATATGGCTTGTAGAGTGTTCTCCTTCCTTAAGGAGTGAATGTATGGTGTTGCCCTACCTTAAGGGTTTGATCAATCAATAATCATTTCATATTATTTTTGGGTTTATTTGCATTATCTTATATTTTCATATCAGATCTATAATATTTCCTAGTTAGATCTATAACAATTTCTCGAGATTTACTGAAAGCTCTGTTCTCCATGAACTTTACATCCCGTCGAGCTACTACCTTCCTACTCCCTGGAAGATAGACTCTATATGCCTTAGCATTCTCGCTATATCCCACAAGATATCATTTCTCAGCAGTTTGATCTAATTTCTCTCTTTTCTTCGGGTATATGGCAATACGCTAAACTCCCAAATATCCTGAAATGATTCTGTTGACCACTACATATCAACGACCAATAGCAGTACACCCCCTTTTTTCGCAAAAGGGATACCACCCGATCGATGTATCCGTGTCGTTCAGCTATCATCATCAACCTAATTATCATGTCATAATGTAAATCCATTCTGCAAATCCGTGTCATGTATGTAATTGCCTAGGTAAACCTACTTTTTTGGTGATGATCTACATTTCGGGAGGTTTTTGTCTCACCGATCCATTCTCGAATGATAAGCAGAGTTTTCTTTCAGTCTTACTCCCCAGAATGGATATTTTCACTAGGATCTTAGGCAATTCCTAGTGTTCTAGATCGAATCTATGTAAAAGCGATTTAGGAACAATCATGACTATTTAGTTAGATTATTTTATTACAAATTGCTTGGTCTATTGGATTATATTTGTGTCGTAGAAATGGATAGTCTGTGAGGGCCTTTTTCAAATGGGTTTTCCCCCTTATGATGTAAAAATATGAAAATTATGATGTAAAGTGTCTTGAGGGTTGGAAAAAATAATTTATCCCCTCATAGGTTAATTATTTAAATTTTCTAACCAAAAAGTTAATTAAAATCCTAAGCCAGAAATTTAATTAATTCTAGGTCCTAAGTAAATTTAAATTCTCCAAAGGCAAAATTCGCCGGTTCTTAAAATTCAAATTTTAAAAGGTCTCAGGACTAAGGTAAATTAATTATTTTGCTAAATTTTAAGCCTTTGGTCCCTGGGGTTAAGTCAAACTCAAAATTTTGAAGAAATTAATTCAAAATTTTAATTTAATTAAAATGCATTTAATTGAAAATTTTGAATTCCCTCAAGAATTTAAAATTTCGACAAATGAGATTAAAAGAAATTTTAATCCTCATCAATGGTCACGATTGCTTTGACAAGGATCACTCGAACTAGTCATTGGAGGATTTATCTTTAAATAGGAAGTCATTTGTTAGTCAATTCATCCGACCTCTGGATCGTGTACTAATCTCTCAAGCTCTTGTGTACTTTTTTTAATATAATGCAAAAGTCTTTGGGGTTTCAACATGCTATAGTGTTCCTCTTCATGAATTTATGGTAACATTGTTTTAATTTCTGCTTAATATTATGTGAAAACTATCAATCAATAGCTCTCTTAGAATATTCTAAATACAGGTATCTTATTCAGTTTGTTGGATCTAGGGTAACATTTTTAATTTTGATTGAAGTAGCAGGTATCTCTATTTCTTCATAATTTATTGTTGTTCTATTTCTCTACTTGATTTGATGGTTGATCTAATGTTTGCAGAAGATCTCTCAAGTTCTCATTGAGCATTTGGGGATAGTCTTCAGTTGGACTGGCCAACTCTCAACACATATTTTCTAAAGAGACTACTTCATATAAGCCTTATGATTTATCTCACGATAATCTTTTTTCTACAAGGTGTTTTTGGGCTAGTACCTCTCTAAAATTTCAAAATCTTTTAAATATTTTGGGGAAATTTTGATAGATCTTGCTATTAAGAGCCTTAGATTATCAGATCTGGAAGCGAAGTTGGATTCATACTCATTAAATCTGATAGATCTGTAAATTATTTGTATAGATTTGTTATTTACTTGTGTAGATCTAAAATTTTGTAACATAATTTTGAATTTTAACACTTGTGTTTTTGAGATTTTCTCTATTTTTGTACATATTGGATATTGGGTTTTTCTCTTTTCACTTGTGCATGAATAGATCTGAGAAATCAGCTAAGGAAATCTTCGGATCTGAGCAAGATCTAGGCCCTGGAGGGCAAGATCTGGGCTCAAAGATTGTTTGCAAGAATTGATCTGAGAATTAGCCAAATAAATCTTCAGATATGAGATTTTTTTCAAGTAGATCGGGGGGTTTTAAGACAGATCTAGGTCCTGGAGAGCAATATCTTGTCCTAAATATTTTTGTAGGGTCAGCCATTAAAGATTTTGCAATAAATCTGAAGATCTGAAGCAAAATAGTTTTTCAGAACAATGGTTTCAAGTTTTGGGGCTCCTAAGCCCAGATCTGCCTTCTCCTAGCCCAATGTTAGTTCTATTGGCCATGTGCTAGCTCTCATTGGCCCTAAATTCCCCTTGCTCCATTTCTGATTTGAATATTTAATTTTCTGAAGCTGATCATTGGTGGGTTTTTGCAGAGAATTTGGTAAAAATTTGTTTTTCAGGTATTGAAATTTTTTTTGGCAACTTGGACAGTGATCTTCAAGGCCTAGAGCCTAAGGGTTTGATCTCTAAACCATCTTTTTCCTCACTGTTTGCTACAGCAGTTGTATATCTTTCTAATAGTGGTGAAAAACACATCTAAGTGGTTTGAAATTAACTAAAAAGTTGTTAAATACATTAATAAGTCATTTATGTTTGATGTGTATCAAAAATTTGGCCTAGATCTACATTTTGGGTGACTGTTATCTCTGAATAATTCTGTTTCTAAAGTCTAAAATATAATAGTGGCAAAATTTCATGTGGGTTATCCTAAAATCAATTCCTAAGTTGTCTAATATATCAATGAATTAATTTCTTGAGTTGGGCATTCATCATTAGGCTTATTTCATGTTTTCATCGCTGGCTGTAATAAGTATATTAGATCTGATATAATTATGGAAATCACATCATAAAAGGCTGAAATTTTTTGATAATTCATGTGGGCAAGTTTGGAAAATTTTCAGTAAATTTTTTCCATAAAGATATCATTGATAGCTTATTGTTTTCATTGTCATATTGCTGTTGTCATAAAGTTTTTCTTACTGCTGTCCTAAAAATTAATTTCCGAAAATTAAGTACTTTGTCATGGAATTGTGATAAAATGCATACCTTTTTTCATAAACTGAGTATTTTTTCAAGCATCTGATATTAATTTGTGAAGACGTTTTTGTTCTCTTTGGGCTATAATTGCATTTGAAAGAATCTAAAAGATTTGAAGTAAGCTTGTGGTCTAATTATGATATTGCTAAGAAATTTATCTTTCAATCTTTGTCTAGTGAAATTAACCAAGATTCTCGCATCTCATATTAGCTTTAGGATCTACACTTCATATAAGATAGTCATTCATCCAAGCAACAGTTGCAAATCAATTACTTGGTCCTAAATTTCCTAGCAAGATAGTTGACTCCATAAGGCACTAGCATCAATTGCTTAAAATCTAATCAAATCATATAAATCTTGTTAAATCTAAATCAAGTAATTGGTCGCTTCATTGTGTCTCCCAAACTAGCGGGTTTCCAACTAGTTCTCCTTCATTCCATTTTCGTAGGGTCTACCTCTCTTGGCCTGCTGTATGGAGACAGCTTAAACGGAGAGATTGGGGATCAAGGTGACAACCCCCGATCTAAGTTGTTGTTGCAGTCCCTAGACAATTTGTGCGACAATAGACTGACTTCAGGTGTCTTCCCGGTGAAGACCTTCTTCGGAGTGATTTTGCCCAATGCCCTGTGTGGAGTCCTGTGCTAGACATAAATTGTCGTGCTGCATGCTTCTGCCCACAAGAATTTAGGCATACCCTCATCGTACAACATTGCCCTAGCTGCTTCCACAACAGTCATGATTTTCCTTTCCGCTACTCCATTCTGCTCCGGATTGTAGGAAGTTGTCCACTCTCTTCTGATGCCTTCCTTAGCACAAAAATCGGTGAAGCCCTTGTCAACATACTCTCCACCATTGTCTGAGTGCAAAACTTGTATCTTCTTTCCTGTTAGATTATCCGCTAGAGCCTTGAACTCTTTGAATCGACCGAAAAACTCATCCTTGGTTTTCAGAAAGTAGATCCAAGTCTTCCTGGAAGGGTCATCGATGAAGGTGATCAAGTATTCGACACCACTAAGAGCTTTTTTGGACATCAGTTTGCAGATGTTTGAGTGTAGCAATCGTAGCACACTCGTAGCCCTATTGTTACTTCTGGAAAACATTGCTTTGGCATACTTTTCCAGAGCGCACCCTCTACATACATCATCTCGTTCAGTACTTAGTTATGGAACTCCTGATACTGTTTTCCTGAGATTTCTCAAAGCCCCATGGTGTAAGTGTCCAATCCTCCTGTGCCATAGTTCATTCAAATCTTTGTCTCCATTACTGCCTATCAGTGCTATTGGTGATTCTAGCTGCAACCTGTACAACCTGTTACTTTTGATTCCAATCTAGGCCTTCTTTTTCCAACTCGGGCATTTGACATATACTTTCACCTTAATGAAGAAAATGTCATAGCCCTTGTTTTGAAGTTGAGATACGAAGAGTAAGTTCATCCCCAATGCTAGCACATGCAGCACATTGGTTGCTCGAAGTTGTTATCCTGTTAAGGTTTGAAAGACTATAGTACCTCTTCCTACTAGAGTACACTTTGCCTTATTTCCCATGGTGATCTAAAAATTCATTATTTCTTCCTAATAATTTGAAAAATATTCTTGGATTCCTGTCATATGCCAAGAAGCTCCACTGTCTATGTACCAAACCTCAGAGGAGGTAGAGCTTGCTAAGCAAGCGACTTCTTCTTCCAATCTGGAAGCTAACATAAAATAATCGTAATTCATGTCCCTTGTGCATTCTTCTGGAAATCTGCGCGAGTCCCGTTGAGTGGATGCCTCTGCATCATGCTCTTGACCCATAATCGATTTTCCTCTCCTGTTGCGAGATCTCTCCTCTGATACCATGTGAAATTTTCGAAACTAATATTCTACTGCAGCAATTGATTTATTTCACCTACTTGTTATTCAAAATAAGTTATTTACAAAATCCCTTCAACAAATATAAAAATAAATTCTACTGCAGTTATCACACAACTACCGAGAGAAAAAATACATGCACAAGAACCAATCACATCAACACAATTGTTTTTCAAAAATTGTCCCTAGAAAAACCCAATGCGGGAAAATTGGTTCAACGGATGAGGGCTTTATTAATCTTCAATAACAAGTGCTTTTACAAGGAATGATTTTACAGAGAAAATGAAAGAAAACACCTGAGACTTTCCCTTCGGGACTTTTTGACACTTTGGAGACCCTACTCCCACTCCTGCATCACCTCTGCGTCACTCTGTGTGGCCCAGCATGGATCAGAGTGGCTATGCGTCCCTCTGCGTCAACCTATGTGAGGGCTATGTCTCTCCTCTGGACTGCGTCTCTCTCTGCGTTGTCTCCCACTGTCCCTGCGTCACCTCCTCCTCAGTCACTGCCTGTTGTTGATGCCCTCCTCTTCCTCCACCCTGCAACTCTCCCTTTGAAATCGATCTCCTTCTCTTTGAGAATCGATTTTCCCGAGGATACTAAGTATTTGCCAGTGTGTCTCCAAATGATCCTCAAGTCTTCTCTTATACTTTTATTGTTGATGAATCAACGGCCGAGATTAAATCTCTAATCAATGACTAAGATTAAAATAGACTTGATCTTCATCTCTTAGAATTTTCTCACCCTTATCTTTATTAATACCCATTAATATTTTTATTTTCCTAAGTTTAGACATAGGAACCCAATAAAAATATTAATTATTTTAATAACTTTTCATCCGGGCGGAATTTCTCCAAACAATTTATGTGTCTTGGAGATCTCATGTGCCTTAGCCTCTCCTCCAAATTTCAAGGCTAGAGCACATCCGATAATACCAAAAATCAACAAACACCTCATAAGGTTATCCATCTAGGCATCCCTAACATAAGAAGGGAATACTTATACAGAACTCAATCTAGTTATATATTTGAAGGTGATCTTTGTATGAAGTATTATTGTGCCCCTAGCATTATGTATGGTCCACTATCATGCATCCATGGGTATCGTACCTAATGATTGTTGATTTTCACTTGATCTTAAGAGAGTTTTGTCAAGTGGTTCTCATCATAGCAATAGAGGTTTCTCTAAGTAATTGCCCCACCTTCTCAGCAGAGTAGCATAATAGGTCATTTTACCCACTGCAGAGAGAGAATATGACCTTGTTGATGTAGTGTTTCCCATCCAAATCAGATCATTGGGCTACTTGATGACCAAGCATGCCCCCAAGCTAGCCTTGACACTATTCGATGGCATCACTTGTCATAAATCATGGATGATGATACTCATCCTTGACATTGTTGATTTTACAGAGATCGTCCTCCATTAGTCCTAAAATTCTGCCTTAGACAATCTGAATTTTAGGACTAATGGAGGACGGATCTGAGGCTAATCTCAAGTACTTATTTCTAGGCATATCTAGACAGCAGATTGAGATTATGGAAGGATGAATTCTCAGAGCAGAAATTGATGTGGCTTATGGTAAGTTTGACCAAGTTTGGTCTATGTTAAATTTTGCGGTCAGGACAACCAAGTTTGATTTGGAAATTCAGATTGTATCTCTTGTTGAATGGAAAAATTTCTCTAAGAAAAGGTTGCTGGGTTTTTCCCCTGGTTTGGGGTTTTCCCAAGGTAAATTAGTGTCTCTTGTGTTTGGGTATCCCTTCTTGTTCTTAATGGCATTAATGTTCTACTATGTTACCGGATCCGTTAGGTCTAATGGCTGGATCCACGAATCCCCGGATCGGAGATGGATTCGGATCCGGGTCCGCAGAGATCCGCCCAGCTTCTTTTTGAGGGGAAAAAACCGTCAACGTCAATGCACAAATATTTGGAAAATGCCAGCGCAAAATTCCAAAACCAGAAATCCAACTGTCCATTCACTAGTCAATGAACGAATCAGCGTCTGCTAAAATAATAAATCAGCGTCCGCTAAAATAATAAATTAGTGTCCCGGAATATAATGAATCAGCGTCAATGAATTAATGAATCAACATCTACCAAAATAATCTAGGGAGTTGGCCGCCGTAATTTATTATTTTTATGACCATATTATAAGCTTTAAATTATAAACTTTAATGCAGTGGCGTGAACATTATAATCCACCCATTTTTATTTGGATATTTTAAAGTTTAAAAAGTAACTAATCTGGGGAGTTGGCTGCCGTAATTTATTATTTTACGACCATAATATAAGCTTTAAATTATAAATCCTAATGCAGTGACGTGAACATTATAATCTACCCATTTTATTTGGATATTTTAAAGTTTAAAAAGTAACTTTTTTATTTTAACCAATTTTAAAGTTTCTTTTCAAGTTTAAAAAGTAAGTTTTCTGAAATAATTTATTTAACATAAATATTATAATTAATAATTAATGTTTAAATATTTATAAATGATACATTAATCGTAAGATAATTAATTAATAATTATTTTTAAAGTATTATTGTTGGAAATGTGATATATATTTACACCCAACTCACATATTGTGTCATTTCATATATTGTAATATAAATTTTTTCAATTTGATATTTATAATGATATATTTAAGTCTAGAAAGTGTAATTAATTATATATGATAATATTAATTTTTGCGATGTAAAAATATTATTATTAAAAAAAGTTAGAATGTATATATATATATATATATATATATCTATTATAAATTTAGTTTATTTTTTATTTATATAAATATAATAGAAATTTTAAAATATTTTATATTTGCGTGTACTTGCCGTTTCCAAATCCTGGTTTTTCAAAAAACTGGCGGATCCGTATCCGGATCCGGATCCGAATCCGGGTAACTTAGATGTTCTATTGTTGATGATTTTCTTGTATAATTACTTAACAATGAACATGGTATATGATGAATTGAAATAAGAATCACTAGAAGTAATTATCAATTAAGAAAATCTTTGTAAAATCAACAGACATGACAAGGGAGGGCTTGCACATCACTTCGAAGCCCCAACACTTGAGTTAGAGAGTGTCAGTTCACCCCTCTTCCTCCTTTGAGGGTGACGTAGGGCACCATGGAGATGACGTGTTGGCATAGAGGCACTTTGGAGGCTTGCACATGATCTTTGAGATGCATCATGGAGTATGGGGCACTAATTAGCCCATACCACACCTTTTTATGTCTTCTAGAGCTCATTTCAAGGATGATGTCATGTTTGAGGAGGACTTTCTCCCACACTTGTGGGCATTTATGGCCATTTTGTTATGTTTTTAAACTATGAAGTTGGCTTGTAAACTCTTTCATATGGAACATTTAAAGTAAACTTGTCAACAGGGCCTCATTAGTCTAATTATTGTAAAACTGAGTGGGATAGGTCTCATATAGATAGAGCCTCCCCAAAAAATGTGATCTTTCTTGGCACAACTTGCTAGAGCATGTGATTTTTTCATGGAGACATTGTTTCGAGATTGAAGAAAGTGCCTTTTGTGGAGGATTGCTGTAAGTTTATTGTCTACTATTGATATTTTACATGTTTTATGTTTAAAGTAGGGTTTCTATTGTTCTATGACCAAATGCTTTATCATTGCTGAAATTTTGCTTCAATATTTTATGTAAAAGTGTCGCCTCTAAGGCCTATAGGAAAACTCTTAATGTGCAGACATTATATTTAATTTTTCCCCTCATAAGAGCAATAGCTAGGGTTTTAAAAGTGGATCACTGGATTCTCTAGGCATCCCCCCTTACTCCATCAATATCCTTTGAATTTGTGCCATAGAGACTCCATTGAACCCTAGTAGGATAAGATCTTGGTTTAAGAGTGTGTTGATCACCATAAAACTCAATAAAAGCTATCTATTTTTCTCTCTCCTATATGGCTAGGGCAGCCACAAGTGTATATAGGTCTGGTTTCTGCAGAAAAAGTGTCATGATTGCATGTGGGTGGCTCATAATTTATGGATTGCCTCTATATATTGTCTACAAGCAAAATCTAGCATATGGCATGATCTAACATACCTAAATAGGGCTGATGTCACCCCTTTTTATTGTTGTTTATGCATAGCTAGCAGCCATAGAACTATTTACCCTAGCTTAAACCTAACCTCTATCAGAAGGTCCTGTTCCTTTCTTATTGAATATCGTCTTTTAGGCCTTTTCTAAGGCTGTTATATGACATCGAACACCCTATTATTGAATATCACCCAAACCCTAACTTACAGCAGTTCATCTAGTGATCTAGGCATGGAGTACTTGAATCATAGCATGGAAACCTAGGCCATCTTTGGCCTTACCAGGACTCCATCCAAATTTAGACCTTTAAAAACTCATCATCTTGAGCCTAGTATTAGAATATCTTTATAGGTGATTCAGGGAAGCCTCCCTTGTTGTTTAAATCCCACTAAAGAGCATTAGGAAGGTTGTTGAGGTCACAGTTGGAACTCTTCCTCTTTGTTGCCATAACGTTTGGACCCTCTTCAGGTGTGGCTTTGCACCAAGCCTGCTAAATTTTGCAGCAACATGGAGCATTGCCCCTTGTTTGCATGACTCTATAAAATCAAGTTTGAAAAGGATTTGTTAGCATCATTTGAGGAGTGCCCCACCTTGTGTGACTTTATGGCTATGGAAAATTGAAACTTATCTTGGAGAGCACCCCCCATGGAAAGTTTACATGTGGCAGCTAGATCATTCAAGCCATGTGATGTGCAATTTTGCACCCTTAAATAAGGAATGTCAAGCATTTAAGGCAGATTACAGCATGGAGGATAACATTCTAAAAGATGTTCCCCTGATTATGAATTTAGAGAGACATTGGGCCAAAAAATGGGGATGCACATCAGAAATCTATAAATGAACACGCTTGAGGACATATACAATGATGGAGAAATAATTTGAGAGAATATAGATATATTGGCATTTTTAGAATCAATAAAGCACAATAATTAAATAAGAACCCAGGTTTGATAATTCGAATGGGTGGTATAATGCCCAACACGTGAAATGATAACTCAATTTCAAAATGGGGACCTTATATTCTTCAAAGACTACCAGGCCACGACAAGTATAGGCAGCTACCAACCAATTAATTCTAAGATCTTCAGCAATTCAAAATATTTCATGCTTCGATTTTAATTGTAATGCCAGCTTGTGGAAAAAGATAATAACTGTCAAGTCATCCCATAGCATATGGGTGTACCATCACCAATAATTTATTACATACACATTGCTATGTTTTCAATCTTATTCTGCTATATAAGGTTTGAAGATTTTAGATTGTTCATTTTGTACTTGTTACCCTGAGATTATAAATATTCCTTTCTTTTATTTCCATCTCCCTGGCTTTGTGCCATGGTGACTCAAAATCCTAAGAAAGTTCACTAACGAAATAGCAAATGATGGAGTTAAAAAACATAAAGCAGCATCTTGCAACATATTAAAAATCAAACATGATTTTGTACAAGGGGAATTGCAAAATATACTTCCAAATCAGTTCAAAAACCAATATATAGATGGATTAGTTAGAAAATAGGTACTGATCATTTACCTCTGCAGCAGAAGACTTGCCAGTTCCATGGGAACCCCAGAAAAAGCATGCAGTCCCGAGTTGTTCCTGTGGGAAACCCCATTGTCCAAGGAGAACTGCTCTCGCCTTTTCAAAGTTTACAATAGATTCCAGACGGTTGCGAACAGTACTACTTAGTATGAGTTCTTCCATTGAAGTCTTTGGAACGACCCTGTGTGTGAATGACTTCATCTGTGCATTGGAATGAAGACATTTGAAATGTTATTTCACAACTTTTGTCTTTACCCACGCCTCCACATATTTAAGATGCAATTAGTTAAATGGTAGAGATAGTTTTAACTTTTCATACAAGAAAGAATTAATGTTAGTCACCTGTATAGGAAGAATCAATAGGAATCTAGAGAACATTTTAAGACTTCAAATACCTCTAGAATGCTATGATACTAAGGCCAAAAAATTGTCAGAAACAAATAAAGAAAAAAGAAATTGAGTAGCTTAGTCAAAACACAGAGACCCACGGGATATCTAAGTAAAATCCCTGCAATGAAGGTCAAGCTTGACAATGACATCACAACAAAAGACACTTTGAGATTGGGGGCAATAAAATAAGGACAATAAACTAGCAGCCAAGAAATATAGTCCATATAAAGTGTTGCAGAGGATTGGCAGTATGGCTTATAGATTGGAGTTGCCTCCTTCACATGTCCATATGGTTTTCCATGCTTCCTATTTAAAAGAAAGTAAATGGTGACAAGAATGTAGTTCATGTTAAATTTTTTGATAATGGTAAACAGATTAGCACTTAGCACTCAGAAAATTGAAACACTAAACCAGTGTTGCACTAATTGCCAAAAAATCGCAATAAAATCGGGGTTTTTTTTTGTCGATTTTTACGGCGATAAAATCGGGGTTTTTTTTGTTGATTTTTTTTTTCCCGAGGAGGAGGTGACCCAAGCTACCCTGTCACAAGTAGAGGACGTGGTCTACCTCTTGTAACTCTTAGTTCTTCAACTTTTAGAGCACAGCAGAGTCTACTGCCAACTCCACCAACATCTACATCTAGAGGGGCAAAGGAAATCAGTAGTATTAGACTTTAGTTATTTGGTTCATTTCATTGTATATGACATTATGACTCATGATATGAGATACATTATTATATTTTTTGTTGATATTTTGAGGTTAAGTTGGAGTCGTGGTCAGGACTTACTATTCAGGAAATGATTCACTGTTATGTGATGATGGCACTAGAAATGAATAAAATCTTATATATTAGTTCTATCATAATTATGTGTCAATGTATTTATTTTTGTTGTAGATGCTTTAGATATTAAAAAAATTGCAAAAAAATGAATATTTTTGTATGTTACGATTTTTTCCCGATTTTTACATATTTTTTTCCAATTTTTACGATTTTTTCCGATTTTTTCCCCGCACCAATAATATCCCGATAACGATTAGTGCAACATTGCACTAAACTAATAGGAACTGGAACTAAAACTACTCTAAAAATAGTAGGGTCTGAAGTTTGAACTGTAACTTTTCAAACCCAAAAACTCTGGTAATATGAACATAACAAGTATATAACTTAACTCTACATCACATCATTGTTTTATTAATTGAGAAATAGGAAATATAATGCAACTAGCTCAACCCTAATAGACTCACTGCACTTTTTAAAAATTGACCAACTTTACCTTCTTCATACATGAGGTGTTGTTGTAAAAATAGACTACATGAAATCAAGGTTAGGACTAGCCCCTTCTCTCCAATGCATGAAATCACACACCGGCAAATAGATCAAATCACAAAATAAATCAAATCTTCAACCTATACAAAAGAGACCAACTCTTTGACCTATTCCAAGGGTGGTCACCTATCACAATTCGCAGATAAAAGCAACAATCCTATCATTGGAAGATCCTAGGCATCATACTGAAACTCGGTCATCACACCTATTGAAATCCTCCAACAACTCCCTCTCATAAGCAGCAACTTCTTTGTCATGTCCCCATATTTTATTTTCCTCTATAGTAAAATCAGGATAGGTTTCCAAGGTATGTGATGGCCAGACCGCAAGAGCAGGATTATATCATCAGGGGTTCCAGAGGAGTTTTGAGGAGTTTTATACGATCCAATGGCATTCGCTTCAAATATTCCACCATCTCTACAACTTGGCTTTTGTTCCGTTGCATTGCGACAACTTTCAAAAAATGGCATTATTACTGGCCCTAACTTAATCAATTATGCTTGGGGTTGCATTCTGAGACGATCATTTGATGGAACGCCTCAGTGTAATAGCTCGTTAGAACCGGAACGTGAAGATCTACAGGATGGGATGCTAAGAAGTGACTTCCATTGGCCGGAGAAAGTATGGTGGGCGATTTACCATTTTCCCAGATTAAAAATGACTTTAATTAGTCATTTAATTAAAAAGGAAAAATAATTAATTGGAGGAAAAAGGCTAATGTGACTTAAAATAAAATTAAAAAGTCACTTAAGATTAAGTAAAGCACGGAGCTTCTCGAATAATAATAAAATAAGATGATTCTAGAAGCTTGGAGATCTATCTATGGAGTCTTTAAAAGGAGGAGGAGGAGATCATTTGGGATATCTTGGATTGGAGCATTTGTCTTTGGTGTGGATTGGAGAATTTAATTCTCTACTATAGTAGCCCCAGGATGGAAACCCTCAGGTGATTCAATGAGACTGGGTGGGTACCCAACTCTCCCCTCAATGAATTCATCCAAAATTCGCAAAAGAGCGTAGCAATTGCATTTTAGTTCAATTTTGGAAGGCCAACGCAGCATTGGACCAGATCCTTGAGGCTAGTTTCTCATCTCAACTATTTGTGTTGTGTTGTCACTACAATTGTATAGGCATTGCTACAACAACTCGAGTCGGGGGATGTCACTCTGATCCCTGACCTCTCTGTTCTAGCCGTCTCCCAACAACAGACCATGGGGGGTAGTCCCTATGGAAATGTGAAGACAAAAGACAAGTTGGCAACCAACCAAGTCGGGAGACACGATTTAATGGCCTAGCTACATGGTTAATTTTAGCAAGACTTGAGAATTAAATTAAATTCAAATGTGAGACCAATGCCTTATGGAGTCCACTTCTTTCTCATTATTAATTAGAGACAAAGTAAGTAGATGAACAATCGTTGTTGGGATCAATGACTATCCTAGATGAAGTGCAAA
This sequence comes from Pinus taeda, assembly GCA_000404065.3. NCBI lineage: Eukaryota > Viridiplantae > Streptophyta > Pinopsida > Pinales > Pinaceae > Pinus > Pinus taeda. Next base: position 18,341 of record APFE030368104.1, read on the forward strand.
TCCTACAAGCTAGGTAAGATGCAAAGTCTTGGTTGATTTTAAGTTAGATACCTATTCTAGGTGTAACCTTCCTCTTAATTGTTTTGGTATTAGTCTCTAGAGTAGGTTGTGGGATGGAAGCTAACAGGGACATAGTTGCAGGAAGTGTCCCCCCCCCCAAGCGGTTCTAAGGTTCGAAGCGTGTCCCGTGCGGATGCGTCCAGGAAGCATCCCCGGAAGCGTGCTTACAAAATTCAGAAGCGTGCTTCCGCCTGTTTTGAACACTTCCACTAGTTTTGGACGCTTCCTGGACGCTTCCTAGATGCTTCTTGGACGCTTCTGGGACGCTTCCGCTATTTGGGATGTTTGTTTAGAGTATAAATGCAAAAAAATATTAAAATATATATATATAGCAGACGCTTCGCTTCCTAGATTTTTGGAAAATGACGCTTCCGCGTCCCCACTTCCAAAAACGTCCTTGCTTCATGCAACATTGAACAGGAAGCAAGCAAAGGCTTTATTAACAATACCTCCCCCTATGTTCTTGTAATATCCCCAATTTTGTGAGCATGGGAGTCACAAAGGAATTTTGCCCAATTTTAGTAATCTTAATTAAAAGGGGTCAAATATTATTGGAGAAAGGTGGCTAGTATCATTTTATCAAAGAATAGTGGAAAATTATTATTTTATTAAATGGCGGCAAAAGTGACTTAGTGGAAAATGACCCCACCAATAAAATAATATTAAAAAAGGAGTCTAGAGGCATGAGGAGAAATTATAACAGGAGGATGGCCTCATTTTGCGGATTATCTTTGGTCATTTTACAATTTCAACATTAGTTCTCTTGAGTTGCTTAGCCAAGACAACCGTGTTGTTCAGCACAAGGGATTTCCGAGCGGAAATTCCACCTCTACTTTTGGTGAACTTTGAGTGTCACCCTACGAGAGTAAGGAGTCCATCTTAGGGCTTCTCTAGGAGCTACATTGCTGACCATTTCCAACTGGAGCATGCTTCTCCTAGGGCGTAGAAGGAAATTCGAAGAGGCTGAGAGAAGGTGGAAAACAATGGAGTTCTGGCCGGAGAATTTGCAGAGATTTATCCATAGGGAAGGCAAGTTTTTCCTTGGTGATTTGCAGGGCTAAGAGTGTTGCATTTTGGAGGGCCGAATTTATCATTTCAAGGGTTTCTGGACAGCTACTACGCAAACATTTTGATAGGGAGATTTGGAGAGTTGGTGCTAAGGATAAATAAAGAGAATTGGAGGAGTTATTTGCAGGGGTTGGAGGAGATTTTTCCAGTAATTGATTGGCCTTCTACAGAAGAATTATTTCTACAGGGTGTTTTTCCAGCTAGTTAGAACCACACACATTTATTGGGGTCACCAAGGCACATTGGATTTAGCCCAAACCCTTTCTGGGTTTTTGTGGGTTTATTGAGAGGAGTCTCTAGCTAATTTTATAGAAATTTCTGGACAATATTCGGGTCTGAAATCCTCATTCTTATAGAAAGGCGATTTGATGGTTCGCTGGGGAATCTACGTCACTTGGTGGGCTAAGTTTTGGCTTGGAGTTGGACCAAACCTTTCTGGGTATTTCTGAGATTTTGGAGAGGAGTCAGTGGCTACAATTTCAAAGTGATCCAAACATTCTTGAGCACAGACTATTCAGTCCCTTACTGTTGTACAAATTGTTGAAGCTTGCTACTGCGTTATCTCTCACAGGCCTACGCAGTTCTCTTGGGTGATTGTTGTGTGGAGTGTCAGTTGGAGGATCTACGGGCTGAGTTGTTAGTATTTCATTTGGAGGGAGATTATGGGGAGATTTCTAGCATTTTGGAGCAACAATTCATCATTTTCAGCTACAAGTGAAGCATTCTGGTATTTGAGGAGGGCCAAGCTATTTGGGGTCGAATTTGGAGGGTCAAAACCAAATAAAACCCTTTCTTGGTTTTCTTTTTACAAGGATCACATCCCCAAATTTGCAAAATTTCCTAGTCAGTTTTGAGGGGCCAAATCAGGGTGCCAAGTCAGCAAGCGTTGAAGTAAAATTGGGTCAAACCAGATTTCTGGAGGGACAAACTATTGCAGCAGTTGGGCATTGGGAAATTGATCATTTGGGGCTTGTAGCTTGCCTTGAGCAAACCCAGGCACAGTCCTTCCAATTTTATTGTACTCCAGCAGTTTATTTCTAATAAAAATTGGCCATTTGGGTGTTCCCCAGCATTTTTCTATTCATAGATGTTTGCTGAAATTTAGTGTGTTGTTATTTTTGTGCATGTCTTTGATTATCTCTGTAAAATTTCCATCTGGAATATTAGAGTTCCAACCACCTGGTGCCTCCGGCGCTGCAGAGACTGACTCTGACGACTACAAGGTCACTGTGTTAACCACTAAAGAGGGTCTAAGTTCCTCAAGCTAAATTGAGAAAGGGTAGCCCTAAATGTCTATCAACCAAGCTTATACTTGGAGATAATTTAATTAATGCAACTAGCTTAGAATGATATGCAAGGATGGGTCTTTCTTGGATTAAGATTGCTTGAGACTTTAAGTACTTTAGTTATGATTAGCTTTTATGACAAGAGTACTTAACAATAAATGGAAAGACAATCTTAATGACAAGAATGTGCCAAATTATCAAGTGCCAATACTAAACAAAAGATCTCTTCAACCCAAGTGCTTAAGATAAAATTATCTTCCACAAGATGTTTAACGAATGTAAATGAAAGCAATTTAGAGGATGTATCCACTTCAATGATTCAATATGGAATGACAATGACAATTACTTGAGACAATTTGAAATCTTCCAAGATATTTCAACAAAGTAAATGTCAATGATGATCTTATGCCAATATTACTCAATGCCAACAATCAAGGGATGCTCAATTAGATTAGAACCAAGAACACTTTGAATTTCCATATCCCTGCGTATTTATCATTCACGAATGGAAAGCAAGAATGACCATGTGAGAGTATTAATTTGGCAATTAGATTGCCATTTAAGAGAAACAAGATACTTCAATGTTAATTCAAAGACTTCAAGTGAAGAGCACTTAGATATTAATGTCAATATGAGATTACCATTCACAATGATATTCGATTCTTGATTTAGTGCTTATATAAGTGAGTTAGATGTGACTTTATAAACTTCAAAAAACTCACAATGAAACCACAAACGTTAGTGTACTTGGAGCAATTAGAAACCAATTTGCAAGACAACTATGATTTATAGAGAACGAGCAAGGAAATTTCTTATGTCACATATGTCCTATGTTGCCAAGAAACGCAGGTTCGGGTTCGGGGACGGGGACGAGTACATCATTTTTTGAAACAAGGTACGTGGGTTTGTTGGGTGTATAATATATTTTATATTTAAAAATATATTAAATATTATATTTTATAAATTATAATATATATAAATATTATATTTTATAAATTATAATATATATGAATTTGTATATTTTTCAACTTTAAACAAGAAAACTAAAATATTTATGATTTAAACTTCAAATACTTAAACATGCATAACATTCAACATTCACAATGAAATTTTAAAATTTCTAGTTTGATATCAAGTGCAAATTGAAGTTTACATATTAATAAGAATCACGATATATGTCCATTGTCATACTACATTCAAAAATTGTCTAAGGCATCTCCAAACAAGAATTAGGAAATTTTAAAATACTAAAATAAAAATAGCTAATAGTGAACAATAGCTTCCTCAAGCCAAGTCATCAACATCACTCAGATATTCAATTAACATGCTCTACAGGTAGGAATCACTCTCATCTTGAGGCTCTTGCTCATCCATAACAACTGTAGGTAGCTCAATAAGGCCATCTGGTTGTATCTCCTCACCCACACATATAGTATCATCTGTGTAGTGGTCCCATCTCTTGAAAGGACCCTCCTTGTTCCAACGGTCTTTTCAAGATATGACACGAAGTGTGCTATGAACGTACACTAAATTATCTGCCTTCTTTGGGCCCAACATATTTCTCCTTACTGAATGGATAAAGGCATAAGTACTTCAATTCCTCTCACAAGATGAAGAACTAACTACCTAGAATATTAGGGGAAGCCTGTTAAATTAATTAAAACTTTAAAAATAAAAACGAAAATGAACCCCAAAGAACCCAAAAGAACCCGATTTTGGGGTTCCAAGTACCCATCATCAGGGTTCTCCATACCCGTCAAGACAAAAGCACCCAATTCTTTTTTAATGAAAAACCCAGTTCTTCTTAGAAGAACCCAGTTCTTATGGGTTCTTCTCAGAAGCATCCGTACCTGAATCTAGTACTTAGGGACGAGAACCTAAGACAGGTTTGAGAACCCCACCCCCGGGTTCGGAAACCCATGCAATATAGCTTATGTCCCAATCACATTCAAATGAGAAATTATTAGACCTTTAGGACAGCAGTAAGTAAAATCACTCTAGATCCAAAAAATGGCAAGCATGTATGAACTAAATATGAGCAATGAGACACCCAATGACTTGCCAAAAGAAATTATAACCTAAACAACCTACTTATGATGTGTTTTTCAGTGTTATACTAGATCTGATCACACCTTTTATGCAAAGATAACAGTCATTAAACAATTAGATCTATGCCAAGAGATTAATGCCCAAATTGCTTAAATGACTTAACAATGTGCTAGATATCTTAGATGTGATTTTGTATGCCACTTGTGTGAGTTTACACCATTGTTATGAATATATTCAAAGAGATGTGATTGCTAATGTGGAAAAGAAATTGAAATAAATTGCTCTAGCATAGAACATACCTAAAATTAACACGGTAACAGAGCTGAGGTGAAGACAATGCCCAAGCAAGAGTGAAAAAGCAATCAACAAAGACAATAGGGACAAGACAAAAGGATCAATGGGTTCCACATCTCTCTTCTAAGTTCACAAAGGGTAAAGTCGAAGCAGAACGTATTATCATAATGGCGTAGCGGAAGTTTCTGATGGCCCATCTAAAGATCACTTCATTGGGAAGTTTGGATCTAAGGGTGGAAGGAAAGGCGGATGCCTTGGTTGCAATAAGTTTGGCCATCATGCGAAGGAGTGTCCGAAAGTAATGTAGGTCATCAAGGAAATGGTCGACTCTTCAAAAAAAGCAAGGAACCCCGAATAACTTTTATGTACCTAATTGCAAGAAGAACCTGGTGTCCATCTCGGAAATGGAAGTCAAAGGTTTCAGGGTGGCACTTATCAATGGAAAGGTACATGTTTGGAAATAGAATTTTCAAGGATGTTTTTGAGTTCAGGGTTGTATCAAATTGCAGGAAGTCCACTAGGGACCATGTCCATTGTCACGTAGCACCAAATGTCTGTGAATTAGATGGTGATAGGGATGCCTGAATTCAAAAGGAGCATGAAAATACATGTCTGAGATGTACCAAAGGAAAATCTTACAAGGGGACCATTTCCCTCATTTAGCAGGTCCATAGGTCTGGAACAACCCAAGGGGTCTGAGATTGATAATCAGGAATCTCGCATATGCAGGTGGAAGAAAGCCCTCTATGGCTTGAAGCAAAACACCCCCAACATAGTATGAGAGGATCACTAGCTATCTGATAAAGCTAAGATTCACTAGGAGTGAAACGGATCCAAACAATCCAAAGGTTGTGGATGATAGACCTCTCATACCAGCACCTTATGAGGACGACATACTTCTAACAAGTGCAGGCCCTCTCATTTGCAAAAGTAAGATGGGGTTAGATTCCAAATGTGGAATGGTGAACTGCAAGCCTGTGACTACCTCGAGGATCTTAACTTTCAGAAGTTATATGGTAGTGATGTCGAACCAGATTTGGGAAATGCCTCTGAATCTCATAAACTCATTCACGTTGATGTTCTTAGTTGACTTCCATCCCAACATATGTTTTGCAGTTAGCATAGTGAGCTCATATTTGGTTGAACCTCACTAGATTGGTGCCAAGAATCTTCTGAGATGTCTTCAGGGCACAATCTCTCATGGATTGAGATACACTGCCGGAAATATGAAACTGCATGATTATTCGAATGCTGATTAGGCAAGTAGTGTGGAGGATCACTAGAGCACTTCTTAGTGTTGTTTCTCTTTGGATTCTGCTTCGATATCATGGATGAGCAGGAAGCAGAAGTCAGTTGTTATAAGCACCGCTGAGACTGGATACATATCTACGAGTATGATCTTGTATGAAGCTGCCTAGTTGGGGAAGCTCTTCAAGTGAGCTGTTTGTACCACTGTGATTCTCTGTGACAACCAGAGGTGGGATTCGATTATTGAGGAATCCTGTATTTGACAATTGCTCCAGCAGATAGACATCAGATACTACCTCATTTGGGATATGATAAGTCTATGAGCGAGGAAGCTCCATCGCTATGAGATGATGTATAGGTCGCTACACTTTGTCTAAGCCCCGGGAAAAAGATCAAATCTGTGATTTTCCCGAACGACTTGGAGTCGTCAAGAGACCCTTGTACAAGGGTCCTGCATGTTGTATACATTGAGCTTTGGGAGCTCTGGGGGCTTGTGGTTCTTACTGGAGCAACATACGACCACAGAATGACTCACCCTCCCCTAGTGGTGCGCACTAGGACAGGATGATTCGCTCTCCTGTGGACATGATGATTCGCTTTCCTGTGGACAAGATGATTCACTCTCTTGTGGGACAAGATGATTCGCTCTCTTGTGGGACATGATGATTCACTCTCCTTTGGACAAGATGATTCGCTCTCCTGTGAACAAGATGATTCGCTCTCTTGTGGGACAAGATGATTCGCTCTCTTGTGGGACAGGATGATTTGCTCTCCTGTGTAGCGGGATGATTAATTCTCCTGTGAGGTCTGGATGATGTGTTCTCCAAGACGATTGTGTAGAAGGATGATTACTTCTCCTATGAGGTCTGGATGATGTGTTCTCCATGACGATTGTGTAGCAGGATGATTAATTCTCCTGTGAGGTCTAGATGATGTGTTCTCCATGACGATTGTGTAGCAGGATGATTAGTTCTCCTGTGAGGCCTGGATGATGTGATCTCCATGGCGATTGTGTCGTAGGATGATTAGTTCCCCTGTGAGGACAGGATTGATTAAGTTCTCCTGTCGATGCATCCTACCCATGCAGTCTGGGACTCATGGGAAGTACCTCTCATCTGATCAATGAGCAGGGAAATGAGGATAGGGACCATAGCAGTACCGATGGACGCATCACTGTATCTACTGTACTCCCTATGCCAGGATGACCTTCATTGATCTGGGATCAATGATACTGGTCTAGGACCAGTGGTAGGAGTTGTACCCACTATGACACTGACTTCGAGTCGGTTGAGAACTAGTTTGGGACCAGTGGTACATACTCTGAGACTGACTTCAAGTCAGTAGAGTACTGATCTAGGACCAGTGGTAGGAGTTGTACCTACTATGACACTGACCTCAGGTCGGTTGAAGACTGGTCTAGGACCAGTTGTACACACTCTTAGACTGACTTCAAGTCATGGAGAATGGTATGACACATTCTCAATCAATTCTTCTTCTTCATGGTTCAGCAGAGCTAAGTTGAGCAGAGCAGAGCCAGCAAAGCTAAGCAGAGCAGCACAGAGCCAGCAACGCTGAGTAGAGCAGAGCAGAGCCAGCAGAGCTAAGCATAGCCAGCAAATCTATGTCGAGCAGAGCAGAGCCAGCAGACCTGAGCAGAGCAGAGTAGAGCCAGCAGAGCTGAATAGAGCGGAGCCAGCAGAGCTAGCAGAGCTGAGTAGAGCTACATAGAGCTGAGTAGAGCAGTGCAGGGCACTGATAGCAAAGATAGTACAGTTGGACATATGGATCAGCGAATGGAGTTCTCCCTCGTTGAGAGGGAGTGTTAAAATTGGAAACTAGGGCCATCATATTATTTATGGCAACTGATATTTTTATTGGATCCCTCTCAGTGAGAGGTGTAGGATTGATCTAAGGATCATCCAATTCCGATAAGTATTTATAAAGTTATGAATTTATTTATGTTATGGACAAATTGTTAAGTCAGCCAGCAACTTATGTAGGCTCAGAAGCCCAACAGTCATGTCTATTCAACCTCTACATTTTAGAATAAATAGAAGAGAACTTTAAGTCATTTCTACACACACTCGGATCTCTTCCTCTCTCTACTTGTCTTTGGGTTTTAGTAAGAGGAGAGATCCTAAGGAAAAGCCGGAAAAGCCGAAAAAGCCAGAACTGCCTGAAAAGCCGAAAAAGCCGAAAAAGCTAGAACTGCCGGAAAAGCCAGAAAAACCAAAAATGCCAGAACTACCGGAAATGTCGGGAAAGCCAGAAATACTGGAAAAACCAGAAAAGCCGGAAAAGCCAAAACTGTCGGAACTGCCGAAAAAGTCGGAACTGCCGGAAACGCCGAAAAAGCCGAAATTACTAGGGACTGCCGAAACAGCCGGAGCATCTGTCTCCGAAGGAAGGCAGCATGATGTATGAGATAATGGGCAACATAATAAGCGGCATGATGATATAAGCATGGGCAGCATAACGATGAATGAGATCATGAGCATGGGTAGCTTGATGATGAATAAGACCATGGAAGATGCAGCATGATGAACAGCATGAAAATGAGAGCAGCTCAGACATCAAGGTTCAACACATGTGACAGTACAACAAGGTGTCACATGGAAATGTGCAGCAAATAGACGATATGCAACACTATGATAGGTGAACGAATCAACTTAGAGAATCAGTTGAAGCAATATGTCTTCAACTGATCTCATGCTGATATCAAAAGTCAAAGTGATTGACTTCCATTGTAAATGTATTGTCTCTCTCATTTTCTCTAATCAACTTTGAAGAACATAAAAGAAGAATTGATCAAGGGTTTCCCCACATTAGGGTTTGTCCCTGGCTAGCGCCACATCTTGTGTCATCTTGTCTTGGCTTGTCTTCTGCGATTTATATTTATATTCTATCTGCAGTTTACTTTATGCTGATGTGATTGCTAATGTGGAAAATAAATTGAAATAAATTGCTCTAGCGTAGAACATACCTAAAATTAACAAGAGTCGAGGAGGCAAAGCGAAGGCAAAATGGAGGGCTGGGAAGAGCGCCAAAGGCAAGGGGAGGCCCTCTAGGGCATGCAGCAAGGGCTCAAGGGGAGGTCGAATGGCTTAGAGGCCACGACCAGCCTTGGGAAGGCCGAAAAAGGTTGAAGCTAGGGCCTTAGAAGTTGGACGGCTAGGAAAAAGGAGGACATTGTGGCCTTAGAGGCCTGAAAAATTCAAAACCCTCGTCAAAGAAATTGATTTGCTTCAGATCTTCAACATCTACTACAAATTTCTTCAGTTGTTGGCTCTGCAAAAAATTTGGAGACTAGATCTTACCCTCTAGGGCACATATCTAGCTCTGATCCAACAGATCTTCCTGAGACTCAAATGCACAAATAAATTTACAAGTGCCTAAAACCCCAATATATATAAAAAATTCAAAAATTCCCAAAACCCCAATTGCAAACAAGGGTTAGAAAATAAAATTATTTACAAAATTTTATTTTACAAAATATACGTGTATAATGCAGAAAGATTTTTTGATGAATAAATCTTTTTTAAATAAAATTTTGACGATGGCTAGATGTATTTCGAAAATATAAATGCTCACTTAGCAAAAAGTTAGAAAACCATATTAAATATTCAGAACCCAAACATGGTCAGCCTGTGCCCACGGTTTGTGAACTTGGAGCCCAACGGTTGGGGAACCTACAAACTCTATATTTTCTCAAGCAGAAACTGCTAGAACACACAATGCATCGGATCACCTAAGATAAGCCCAAAACTTACCAACAGAATGTTCCTATCATCTACCATGAAATAACGATTAATTATTATCTGAAGCACAACACAAGAATGCACATACACAGCACGTACCACAAATCAATGAGGCAAAGACACCATGCACTGCACCCCAAATTCATTCATTATGATGATCAAAACATTCCCAGTAGAACAGTGGCTTTGCACCAACGTTTACAAATTACATTAGACCCAGTTCATCAAAAGATGTGAAATAGAAGAAAATGCCTTCTATTTATAGAGAAAATCCTCCAATTGGAAAATAACGGCTAGTTGGCTTGATCCCAGTCAAAATAATTTCGGCCGCGATAAATCTTTAATGATCTTTTAATCTCTACCGTCGAAAATAATTATTCTTGAGGAATTTTCGAATTTCTCATTAAAACCATTTTTTATTAGCTCAAAAATAATTATTTTGAGCTAATTTCCTCAAAATTTTGAATTTGACTTATCCACCAAGGTCCACGGGTCCAATTTTTCTTAAAATATCCAATATCTTTTTTGTGGGGCACCTCCAACAATTAATTTCTTTTAGACGCACGAATTTTTCCATTTGGATAACTTAACTTCTCTATCAATTTAATTTTGACTCTAATTACTTAATTTTCTGGCTTAGGATTTTATTTAATTTTTAACAGAAAATTTAATTAATTGACTTATGAGGGAATTAATTACTTTTACCACCCTCTAATATTTTAGCCATGGTGTTAAATTATGGTATGTTCTATGCTTAGAGCAATTTACTTATTTTTCTTCTTATTACCCACAAATTAACAATCACATATACATAAAGTAAAGTGCAGATAGAACATTAAATGATTGACAGAAAACAAGCCAAGACAAGAGACACAAGATGTAGCGGCTAGCCAGGGACAAACCCCAATGCGGGGAAACCTTTTGATCAAATCTTATTTTATCTTCAATAGTTCAATAGAGAGAAATAGTACAAAATCAAAATTCAGTAATTTTTTATCAGTACAACAAACCCTAGATCAGCAAAGTCAAACTTGGTCAAACGAGTTGGAATTGACCTCTGATATGTTTGGTCAATTTTTGATCAGCTAACCTTCAAACACCCTGAAGAAACAACCCTGAAAATGCAGTCAAACTATAGTTGATTGAAGTCAACTTGCTGCCCCAAACTAGGGCAGTGAACACTAGTCAAACCAGAGGTCAGATCACCTTGATTTTTGTGCCAAAATCTGCGGCCTGCCTAGGAGAGGCAGCCACACCAAATCTGCACTCCTAGATGGTCAACGCTTGGTCAATGTTGGTCAAAGAGATGACCTCTAGTCCTAACATCCTTCTTTCTGCGTCTGCCTTGCCCTAGAACATCTTCTTTTCCAACCACACGTGTGAGAGAGAGAGAAGCTCCTTTGATTCGTAGGGGGGAGAGAGAGAAGATGAGTGAATGAATGAGTTCCAAATGACTCAACTTCTCTTCTATTTATATGAAATGCTAGGAATGTGTGCAACACTCTTAGATGTTGGCTGACCTTGACAATTTGTTAAGTAATTATAAATAAATTCATATCTCCATAAATACTTATCGGAATCAGATGGTCTTTAGATCAATCCTACACCACTCGATGAGAGGAATCTAGGAAAAACATCAGCAGCCATAAATAAGGTGACGCACATGGAGTTTGGCCCTAGTTGCCAATTTTAATACATGGTGTCTAAGTATGAGGGACCATGCACTAAAATATTTTTTACATAATATTTTACAAGATCAACCCTAAAAGGGGGGACACCTATTCGTTATAGACCCTCAATTAATTACCCAATTCCACGACACAATATCATCTAGTAGACCAAGTGATCTGTAATAAAATAATTTAGCCAAATAGCTTAAATTATTCCCAAATCACTTTTACAAAAGACTCAACAAAAACACTAGGACTCACCTAAGACTTTGACAACAAATTCCACCCTAGCTTTGGGGTGAGGTTGAAGGGAAAAACCCTGCCGATCATCGGTGTTTAGAAGCACAGACAAATCAATGAGATGACAAACCTCCTAGGATGAAATTCATCGCCAAAGTAATAGGTTTACCTAGCTTGTTACATAAATACACAGTCTTACTAGCATCATTTACATTATAACTTTGCAGAATGGGTTTACAATGACATATAACAAACCAATAGTTGATGATTCTGACTTTGAAAAAGTTCTTTGAAATCCTCGGATCTTCTTCCTTGGAATGTTGAAAAAATATGTGCAACAGGTTGTATCAGCATGTAAACCCTACTTTACCTCATATAATAAAGTTGAGCATTTTTCTGTTCATCGTGTTATTCAATTCAATGCGCTCTATCTGCTATGTTTTTGTTAAAATTGGCAACTAGGGCCAAATTCCACCTTAGGACAACTCATATGATGGAGATGATTATTACATTGGATTTCTCTTTTCGAGAGGTCCAATTTTGATAAAAATATCATCTCATTCTGAGAAGCGGAAGTGGAATTTTGAATTTATTCTCTCAAGCACAAATTGTCAAGGTCGACCTCATTGAAATAAAGCCCAAGTGATGCATCTACACACCCTCAACTACTTGTATAGATAGGAGTGACCTCTCTCTTCATGCGGACATCAATCATCATCACACATCTCTCTCTCTCTTGTCTTGATTGGTTCGTACAGCTTGGAGGCAGCCTCTCTCTACTTCGCATGTGTGGTAGGAGGCTGAATTCTTCTAGGACAAAACAGGTTGAATTTCAGGAAAAAAGACCAGCATTGACCAAGGCTCACTTGACCTCAGTTGACTTTGATTTTGAGGGCATGAATTCGATTTTTGGAGGCCGCATTTATTAGCACATAAATCGAGTTGATTGGGATAGTTTGACTAGAGTTGACTTCAGCATTGACTTCAGATTTGACTACAGAAATTACAGTAGTGTTTTCTCTCTCCTTTGACTGGGTTTGACTAAACTGTTTTGAGTTGACTTTCACTCTTTTGGAAGGCCAAATTGGACTATTGTTCACCAAGCTGCTTGTAGGACATTTGGTGCTCCATTGACCAATGTGGACTTTTTGGTTAGGGTTGCAGTTGACTGTGATTGACTGTTGATTTTGATAGGACTGTTTTGGGCAAGTAAATTTGATATTTGTAGTCTCTCTCTACTAAACTATTGAATAATAATAAGAACATTTCATCAAAGGGTTTTCCCCACATTGGGGTTTTTCCTTGGCAACTAGCCTAAAACTTTGACAACAAATTCCACCTTAGCTTTGGGGTGAGGTTGGAGGGAAAAACCCTACCGATCATCGGTGTTTACAAACACAGATGAATCAGTGAGATGGCAAACCTCCTAGGATGAAATTCGTCGCCAAAATAATAGGTTTATCTAGGTTGTTACATAAATACACGGTCTTACTAGCATCATTTACATTATAGTTTTGCAGAATGGGTTTACAATGACATAGAACAACTACTGGTTGATGATTCTGACTTTGAAAAAGTTCTTTGAATTCCTCGGATCTTGCTTCCTTGGAATGTTGAAAAAATATGTGCAACAGGTTGTATCAGCATGTAAACCCTACTTTACCTCATATAATAAAGTTGAGGATTTTTCTGTTCATCGTGTTATTCAATTGCAATGCTCTATCTGCTACGTTTTTGTTAAAATTGGCAACTAGGGCCAAATTCCACCTTAGCACAATTGATATGATGGAGATGATTATTGCATTGGATTTCTCTTTTCAAGAGGTCCAATTTTGATAAAAATATCATCTCGTTCCGACAAGCGGAAGTGGAATTTTGAATTTATTCTCTCATGCACAAATTGTTAAGGTCGACCTCATTGAAATAAAGCCCAAGAGATGTGTCTCCACACCCTCAACGACTTGTATAAATAGGAGTGACCTCTCTCTTCATGTGGACATCAATCATCATCACACATCTCTCTCTCTCTCTCCTGTCTTGATTGGTCCATACACCTTGGAGGCAGCCTCTCTCTACTACGCATGTGTGGCAGGAGGCTGGATTCTTCTAGGGCAAAATAGGTCAACTTTCAGGAAAAAAGACCAGCATTGACCAAGGCTCACTTGACCTAAGTTGACTTCGATTTTCAGCGCATAAATTCGATTTTTGGAGGCCGCATTTATTGGCACATTAATCGAGTTGATTGGGATAGTTTGACTAGGGTTGACTTCAGCATTGACTTCAAATTTGACTACAGAAATTACAGCAGTGTTTTCTCTCTCCTTTGACTAGGTTTGACTGAACTGTTTTGGGTTAACTTTCACTCTTCTGGAAGGCCGAATTGGACTGTTGTTCACCGAGTTGCTTGGAGGACATTTTGGTGCTCCTTTGACCAACGTTGACTTTCCGGTTAGGGTTGTAGTTGACTGCTATTGACTGTTGATTTTGACAGGACTGTTTTGGGCAAGTAAATTTGATATTTGTACTCACTCTCTCTCTGCTGAACTATTGAATAATAATAAGAACATTTCATCAAAGGGTTTTCCCCACATTGGGGATTTTCCTTTGCATCCGCCAAATCTTGTGTCCTCTTGTCTTAACTTGTCTTCTGCACATGCTTTTATGCTATATCTGCATTACTATCAATGTGTTTAAGTTAATGTGATTGCTACTAGAAATAATTGGAAATTGTCATTGGGTTGATAAGGAACATTGAAGTAAATTGTGCTAAAGCGTAAAACATACCATTGTTATCTAAAATTAACATGGTATCAAAGCACAGGTGAGGACAAAGCCCAAGCAAGAGTGAGGAAAAGCAATCACTAAGGAAAGTTGTTGGACAAGAACTTGGAACTAGTCCCAATGACGACTACATCTTACTTCAAATCTGAGGACAAGCTTAAGGAAATATCTGATTATCATGCAAGGAAGATGTCTCTAGATTTGACATTGGAAGAAAATGATGTCATGAACTATGTCAAAGAAAGAGTATTGGAGCCTCCTTCAAATGCATCTACAGCTGCATTTGATTGATTCTATTCACAAGCATTTGGTTACCTATATTTCTGATTTGGAAACATCTAAGGAGATGTATGACAAGTTGGTTGGGATGTTCAAAGTAGATAATGCAAATCAAGTTCTCTTTCTCAAGAACAAGTTGAAAGACATCAAGATGGATAGAGGAAAATCCATCCAATCCTACATCATGAGGATTACTGAGATCAAGAATGATCTCCTATCTATTGGAGAAGTCATTGGTAATAGGGAGCTCACTCTTATTGCACTTTGAAGCCTTACAAGAGAATGGGATGTGTTCAACATTACCATCTTCAACAATGACATGATTCTGGGATTTGAAGAATTATTGGCTAAATGCACTCAAGAAGAAATAAGGATGATGGAAAGAGACAAGTCCTCCAATGGAAACAATCATACCGCCTTCTCCGCTCATGCTAAGAGGGAAAACAATGTTGGTCCAAGAAGACAAGGTCAAGTGTTCAAGTCTGGATTCAAAGAAGGAAGAAAAGGAAGATGCTTCAATTGTAACAGGTTTGGCCACTTCGCTAGAGAGTGTCCTCACAAGAAGGATACTCCAAGAGATGATGACAACCATAACAACAACTTCAAGGGAAATGGCAATCAAAGGAACAACAGGTTCAACAACAAAGGAAAGAAGAATGCTCCTGCTGCTCAAAATGGAAATGGTTGTCCTCCCAAGAAGTTGGGAAACTCCAGGTATGAAGAAGTCAATGTAGGTGAAAAGCAAAAGGAATCTTATCTTATTTTTTTCCCTCACCACCACCTGTCCTTCAGATACATTAGATCATTGGTTAATTGATAGTGGTGCCTCAAGGCACTTCACTGGCTACAAAGAGGCACTCTCAAACTTGATTGAAAAGAAGACATATATGGAGATTATACTCGGGGATAATGCCACTTATCCCATGAAAGGAATTGGGACTGTTACTCTTCACTTAAATCAAGGTCAAACCCTTCAGTTACAATAAGTGTTATATGTACCTAATCTAAAAAAGAATTTGGTCTTCAATTCTGCGATGGAAGATAAAGGTTTCAAGGTGGCATTCATTGATGGGAAAGTTCATGTTTGGAAAAGTAACCCAAGAGATGCATTCACTCTTGGATTCAATGTTGAAGGTCTCTATCAGGTTGGACGAATTCTGTTGGGAGCAATGGCTTGTCTTACTTCTCTTCAATACGAATTATGGCACCGAAGATTTACTCACCTTCATTTCAAAGCCTTACCAGACGTAAGGAAGATGGTCACAGATATGCCTGAATTCAACTTAGATCATGAAGGTGTTTGTCAAGGCTGTGAAGCTGGAAAACATACAAGGGGACCATTCCCCTCAAGTGAAACTCAAACTACTGATATTCTTCAATTAGTTCATTTTGATCTATCAGGTATGTTCCCATGACATCTTTAAGTGGATATTTGTACTATGTTATTTTTGTGGATGAATTCTCTTGCAAAACATGGATCTATTTCTTAAAGAAGGACAAAGTGTTCAAATAGTTCTGCTCTTTCAAAGTCTTGGTTGAGAATCAAGCGAGGAAGAAGATCAAAATATTGAAGACCGATAATGGAACCAAATATGAATCAAATGAATTCAATGAGTATTGTAGAGAAGTTGGCACTAAGAGGGAGATCACTACCACATATACTCCTGAACAAAATGGTGTTGTCAAAAGGAAGAACTGAACTATCATAGAAGCCACCCATGCCATGCTTCATGACCAAGGTCTACCGAATTCCTTATGGGGAGAAGCTGCCAACACCACTGTGTGTTCAAAATAGATGCCCACATCAAACATTGGACTTCAAGACACCCAAAGAAGTTTTCATTGGTAAGAAACCTGATGTTTCTCATCTCAGAAGTTTTGGTTGTCCCAAATAATTTCATGTGTCGAAAGAGAAAAGAAACAAAATAGATGCATCTCGGAAGAAAGGAATGTTTGTGGGCTACATTGAAACTTCAAAGGCATGTAGAATATATCTGCCTGGTCAAAGGAAAGTGGAGATAAGTCATGATGTCACTTTCGATGAAGATTCTTCCCTTACGAAAATTCGATATCTTCCTATCCCTAGGAAGGTCAATAATGATGATGATGATGGAAAGCAAGATGAATCTTCGTCTGATGATCTGATGCCCAATGTTCAAGGTCTGCTGGATCCCAATGATCCATCTCCTAGTGAGCCCCATACTTCAAGAAAAAGACCTTTGTGGCTCAAAGATATTCATGAAGATGTTGAGAAACATATTGTGCTGAGGGGGGTATTTCGTGAAAGCAAGAAGCCGAACAGGTACCAAGGGTACTTAGCTGCCATGATTACCATTGTATAATATAAGCCTTGTACATTCAAAGAAGCCGTGAAACACCAAGTTTTGAAGGATGTGATGAACGAGGAGTATGAGTCGATCATGAAGAATGATGTCTAGGATGTGGTTCCTAGAACCAAGGACAAGTAAATGGTCACTTCAAAATGGCTCTACAAGATCAAACATAGAGTTGATGGGAATGCTGACAAGTTCAAATCCAGATTTGTTGCTCGAGGCTTCTCTCAAAAGGAAGGAGTAGACTATGTTAATATATTTGCATCGGTTGCCTGATATACCACCATCTGTTAGATCATAGCCCTTAATGCCTCGCAAGGATGGAGCCTACACCAGATGGATGTCAAAACTGCCTTCTTGCATGGCTCGCTTAAGGAGGAAGTCTATGTAGAACAACCAGAGGGGTTCGAAGTTCAAGATCATAAGACACATGTATACAGGTTGAAGAAAGCCTTCTATGGGTTGAAGTAAGCCCACAGGGCTTGGTATGACAGGGCTGATAGTTATCATATGAAGCTGGGATTTACAAGAAGCGATGTTGACCCGAACCTATACTTCAAGGTTGAAAAGGATAGGCCTCTCATTCTGGTCCTTTATGTGGATGATCTCTTTCTGACAGGTGATGACCCTCTCATTCATCAATGCAAGAGGCAATTGGCTTCTGAATTCAAGATGAAGGACCTAGGACTAATGCACTATTTCGTAGGGCTGGAGGTTTGGCAAAAGCCAAGTGAGATTTTCTTTTCTCAAGGAAAATACATTGTGAAGCTACTTGAGAGATGTGGGATGGTGGACTACAATTCTGTATCTACTCTGATGGAACTCAACTTCAATAAACTATGTGGAACTGTTGTTGGGCTTGAATTAGTGAATACTTCCGAGTATCGTCAACTTGTGGGGGCCCTAATGTTATTAGTCAACTCTCATTATGACATATGCTTCGTTGTGAACACGTTGAGTCAATTGTTGATTTGGGGTAGCATTGGATATGCTCTAGCCACAAAATTTGGTGGAGAGGTTGGGGCACATGAGATCTCCAATAACCTGAAAGGGTTTAGGAAAATTCTAAACAGATCAGGAGATATTAAAATAATTAATATTTTTAATGGCGTCCCTAAGTTTAAACTTTAGCAAAATACAATATTAATGTGTATTAATATGAATCTGTGTTAGAGTGGTCCAAAAGACATGGATCAAGCTAGATCTAATCTTTAGCCATTGATTAGGGACTTAATTTCGGTCATTGAATCGTCAACAGGAAAAGTATAAGAGGAGGCTTGAGGGTCACTTGGAGATCACACCAGATGATCAGTCATTCTATTCTCTAGAGAGAGGTTTCCTAAGAGAGATAGAGTTAGTGATCAGGAGAGCAGTTGAGGGGAATTGAGTACAGAGAAACAGAGAAAGCGGAGATTGTGTCGGGAGAGCAACGCGGTAGTCAGGGAGAGTGATGCAGAGCTAGCAAGGGTTCACGCAAAGGTAGCCAAGTGCTGTGCAGAGCACCAGAGAGGCCAGCATGTCTAACGCAAAGGCCCAGAAAGCTGACGCAGGGCCTCCTGGGGCTAACGCAAGCCAAGAAAGACTGACGTAGGGCCAGCGTGAGACAGAGAGGGGCTGATGCAGTCCAAATTGGGCAGGTGTTGGGGTTGTAGGAGCAATGTTGTGTTGAAGAGCTGCCGGAAGGAATTTCCGGGGTTTCATCCAGGAGATTTCTCTCAAACTGTGAGGTATAGCTGCTAAGGAAATTCTATGTTGGGTAGGCCAGTTTCGGCACCCAGATTGTACTCTAATATTGCTTAATAAGAAAACCCTCAGATAGTTGCACTGGTTTTCCCGCATTGGGTTTTTCCGGGGACATTCGTCCAAAAATAATGGTATCATGTAGTGTGTTTGTTCTTGTTTCTTTTAGTTGTTGATCAGTAATATGTTGAGCATGCACTGGTGTTTATTTTCAATATTTACTTTGTAAATAACTTGTTAAAGAAAAATAACAAGTAGGTAGGAATAAATCAGAAAAAGTGCATCAAAGGTTTCTAAACTAAATAAAGTTAGAAACTTCAACATGGTATCAGAGCAAGGTTGCAGATCACAGGAGGACTAAAAGACATCAGTCGAGCAGAGCAATAGCAGTAGAAAAGCAGTTGTCCCGAGGTAACAGAAATTGTTTCTAGCAGCACAGAAGCCAAGGAAGTGTGACGCAGAGCCAGCCGGAGCCACACAGAAGAAGCTGGGAACTGCGCAAAGCCTCAGAGAGGCCAATGTTGCTGACGCAGAGGGCCAGAGGGCTGACACAGACCCATCTGGGGTGACACAGAGCCAACGTGGGGCAGAGAAGGGCTGACACAGTTCACAGAGAGGCAGTTGTTGGAGTGTACAAGGATGCAGAAATACTGCAGAGTGGAGTTGGTGAGGTACTGTAGTCAGAGCAATACTTGACAAAGCAGGGCCAGAGGAGTTGTTACAAAGGGTTTCTAGCCGAGGAACCTAGATCAGCAGTGCAGTTGCACAAGACGATCAGGGTAGGGGCCATCTCGACAAGCGGCAAAAGGATTTCCAGGATGGAAATTAGGACTCAAAGGGAGTCCAGAAGAGAACTTCTAGACGGGAAGTAGAGACTCAGAGGAGTCGTACAGAGAACTTCCAGGAGGGATGTAGAGGAGCGTCATGGCACTACATGGGATAAGAGACTAGGATAGGCTAGACGAAGCATCGAACTTCGCAGTCTGGAAGGCTAGAATCTTATTAGTGCTTGACAGGAATCGTGTCAAGAACTTCGCCTTGAAAGTTGTAGGTGTTCCAGTCGACCAAAATGAAAATGGAAGGTACGAGGAGGTGATGGCGAGGGCCAAGTGCATTATCCTTGATGGGGTCAAGGATCATGTGGTACCACATAGCCGAGAAGGAAACGACATTTGAGATGTGGGAGGCTCTCAAGAACCTGTATCAGCATACTTCTGTGCAGAGAAGAATGTTGCTCGAGAAACAGATGAGGTCATATCAGATGAAGAAGGGTCAATCAACTGACACCTTTCTCAAAGGACTGAATGAGATCTGAGACCAATTGACTGCTATAGGAGTGACACCGGATCAGGAGCTTATGGTGAGGACAACCCTGAATGTTGTCTCAAAAGATTGGGAAGTGTTTGTCCAGAGTATCCTGGGCAGAGGGACTCTCCCACCTTGGGACGAGATGTGGGCAGCGCTTCGCCAGGAAGAGATCAAATAGCAGTCGAAGACAGGTAGCATCATCAAAGGGTTCAAGGTCAAGCAGGAGGAGGAGGGTGTGGCCCTACCATCTCAGGGAAAGCAGGAGAAGCGGAAGAAGAAAGATCTCTCCAAGATCAAGTGCTACCACTGTGGGGAGATGGGTCATTATGCGACCCAGTGCCTAAGGAAGAAGAGTAAGGGAGAGTCTTCCGAGACTAAAGCAGCGTCAACACAGGCAGAGAAGGAAGTTTTGACAGACAATGACAGTGCCATGAGTGCACACGCACCACTTGAGCGAAAGTGGGGAGACATCGAGCTGTAGTCAGGCGAACTACAGGCAATGAGGGGCAAGATCCTCGAGGTACCAAGCCTCTTTGATTAGACCTTGCTACGGGAGCCCTGACGAGTAGTAGTAGGACTGGCTGGGTGGGTAAAAACGGATGCGGATGGAGCGACAGAGAGAGCTACAATGCAGGAGTCCGAGAGGCACAGGAGTGTTGCACCAGTGCAGGAAGGCACAACGAGCTGTGCAACGATGCCAGATGCAGGGAGTTGTTGTAGCAGCGCAGAGGTCAGAGAGAGGGAGCACTTGTCAGCGGCAGAGGGAGCTTCAGCATCAGTGGGTGTCTCTAGCCCAACAGGGAGGTTAGTTGGGAGATCAGTTACTTACTTCTCAGTAACTGAGTTGTAGTGCAACAACAGGCAGCACGATGCAGCTTGATGAGAGGAGGTGCAGTGCGGATGCAGTGCTGGGAGAAGCAGCAGCACAGATGCAGAGGGAGCAGTCGTACAAATGCAGCAGTGGCAGTGGCAAAACCATGGGCAGCAGTACGGGAGGCAGTAGTGCAGAGGATGTTGGGCAAGAAGGCCTAGCATCAGCTCAGGTACTGATGCCGAATGATCAGAGTAATACTCAGAGAGGAGTATTGCTAGAGCAAAGTCCTCGCTAAGAGAGAGTGTTGATTTGGGGTAGCATCAGATGTGCTCTAGCCACGAAATTTGGTGGAGAGGTTTGGGCACAATAGATCTCCAATACCCTGAAAAGGTTTGGGCAAATTCTGAATAGATCAGGAGATATTAAAATAATTAATATTTTTAATGGAGTCCCTAAGTTTAAACTTAGGAAAAATAAAATATTAATGTGTATTAATATAAATCTGGGTTAGAGTGGTCCAAAAGACATGGATCAAGCCAGATCTAATCTTAGAAATTGATTAGGGACTTAATCTCAGCTGTTGAATCATCAACAGGAAAAGTATAAGAGGAGGCTTGAGGGTCACTTGGAGATCACACCAGATGATCAGTCATTCTATTCCCTAGAGCGGGGTTTGCTAAGAGAGATAGAATCAGTGATCGGGGGAGTAGCTGAGGGGCATTGAGTACAGAGAAACAAAGAAGGCAAAGATTGTGTCGGGAGAACAATGCAGTAGCCAGGGAGAGTGACGCAGAGCCAGCAAGGGCTCATGCAGAGGCAGCCAAGTGCTGTGCAGAGCACCAGAGAGGCCAGCGTGTCTAACACAAAGGCCCAGAAAACTGAAGTAGGGCCTCCTGGGGCTGACGCAAGCCAAGGAAGGCTGACATAGGGTCAGCGTGAGACAGAGAGGGGCTGACGCAGTCCAAATTGGGCAGACACTGAGGTTGCAGGAGCAATTTTGTGTTGAAGAGTTACCAGAAGGAATTTCTAGGGTTTCAGCCAAGATATTTTTCTCAAACTGTGAGGTATAGCTACTAAGGAAATTCTCTGTTCGGTAGGCCAGTTTTGGCACCCAGATTGTACTCTGATATTGCTTAATAAGAAAACCCTCAGATAGCTGCACTGGTTTTTCCGCATTGGGTTTTTCTAGGGACATTGGTCCAAAAATAATGGTGTCATGTGGTGTGTTTTTTCTTGTTTCTTTTAGTTGTTGCTCTGTAATATGTTGAGCATGCATTGGTGTTTATTTTCAGTGTTTACTTTAAATAACTTGTTAAAGAAAAATAACAAGTAGGTAGGAATAAATCAAAAAAAGTGCATGAAAGGTTTCTAAACTAAGTAGAAACTTCAACATCAATTTATGGTCGAGCCTCATCACATTCATTGGGTTGCTGCTCAGAATCTCTTGATATATCTCCAGGGCACAATCCACTATGGACTGAGATACACTATCGGGAAATTTAGACTACATGGATATTCAAATGCTGACTGGGCTGGCAGTGTGGTGGATTGTAAGAGCATGTCTGGATGCTTCTTCTCTTTGGGGTCTGCTTCTATATCTTGGATGAGCATGAAGTAAGAATCGGTTGCTTTAAGCACTGTTGAGGTCAAATACATTGCTGCGAGCATGGCCTGTTGTGAAGTTGTTTGGTTGAAGAAGCTCTTTTGTGAGCTATTTGAGCACAGGTTGGATACCACCGTGATCTTCTGCGACAACCAGACTGAGATTCGTCTATCAGAGAATCTCGTGTTCCACGACCGCTCCAAGCACATTGATATTAGGTACCATTCTATCTGGGATATGATACGATGGGTAGCAATAAAGCTCCAACACATTAGAACAGATCAGCAGGTTGCAAGCATTCTCACTAAGCCTTTGGGGAAGGTTAAATTGTTAACCTTCCGAGAGACTTGGAGTCATGGAACGACCCTTCTATGAGGGTACCATATGAGTTGGACACTAAGCTCTGGGAGCTCTTGGGGGCTTTGGGTACTTCTTGGAGCTAGAGCAACCATAGGATTAGCGGTTCACCTTCCCCTAGTGGTGCGCTAGATACAGGGTGAGTGGTTCACCTTCCCCTACCATTGCAGACACATGTATGTGGGGTAAGTGGTTCACCTTCCCCTATGATACCCCATGATGGTTGATATGTGTGTAAGGTGAGTGGTTCACCTTCCCCTACCATTGCAGACACATGTATGTAGGGTGAGTGGCTCACCTTCCCCTACCATTGCAAACACATGTATGTAGGGTGAGTGTTTCACCTTCCCCTATGATACCCCATGATGGTTGATATGTGTGTAAGGTGAGTGGTTCACCTTCCCCTACCATTGTGGACACATGTATGTAAGGTGAGTGGTTCACCTTCCCCTACGATTGACATATGCATAGGATGAGTGGTTCACCTTCTCCTATGGCATATGAGCAGCATGAGTGGTTCACCTTCTCCTGTCGATGCCCCAGTACACATCCTACCCATAGAGTCTAGGACTCATGGGAAGTACCTTTCATCTGGCCAATGAGTTGGGAAAAGATGGCTAGGGACCATAGCACTCCCGATGGATGCATCGTGTACTGTTGTACTCCCTATGGCTAGGATGCATGGTGTTCAACAACTTGATCCGAGATCAAGGACTGACTTTTATCAGTGGAGAGTGGTATGATCTTACGACTCACTCTCGATCACTTCTTCTTCATTATTACTTCATGGTTCAGCAAAGCAGTGATGACAGAGATGGTACATGATGACAAGATGGCATGATGATGACAGATGGATTGGCTGGTGGAATTCTCCCTAGTTGAGAGGGAGTGTTAAAATTGGCAGCTAAGGCCAAATTCCACCTTGTGATGGAGATGATTATTGCATTGCATTCCCCTTTTAGAGAGGTCCAATTTCATATAAGGATCATCTCATCCTGACAAACAGAAGTGGAATCTTGAATTTATTCTCTCTCATGCACAAATTGTCAAGGTCGGCCTCAGTGAAATAAAGCCCAAGAGATTTGTCTCCACACCCTTAACAACTTGCATAAATAAGAGTGACCTATCTCTTCATTTGGACATCAATCATCATCACACATCTCTCTCTCTCCTCTCTTAATTGGTTCATACAACTTGGAGGCAACCTCTCTCTACTCCGCACGTGTGGCAGGACGCTAAATTCCTCTCGGGAAAAACAGTTCGAATTTCAGGAAAACAAACTAGCGTTGACCAAGGCTCATTTGAGCTTCTGTTGCCTTCGATTTTGAGGGCAGAAATTCGATTTTTGGAGGCCGCGTTTATTGGCACAGAAATCGAGGTGATTGGGACAGTTTGACCAAGGTTGACTTTAGATTTTCCAGCATAAATTATAGGAGTGTTTTCTCTCTCCTTTCACTGGGTTTGACCAAACTATTTTGTGTTGACTTTGACTCTTCTGGATGGCCAAATTGGATTGTTGTTCACTGAGCTGCTTGAAGGACATTTTGGTGCTCCTTTGACCAGCATTGACTTTCCAATTAGGGTTGCAATTGATTGCTAATTTTCACAGGATTATTTTGGGCAAGTAAATTTGATATTTGTACTCTCTCTCTGCTAAACTATTGAATAATAATAAGAAGATTTGATCCAAGGGTTTTGCCCACATTGGAGTTTTTCCCTAGCATCCGCCAAATCTTGTGTCCTCTTGTCTTAGCTTGTCTTTTGCACATGTTTTTATGTTTTATCTACATTTACTATTAATGTGTTTAAGTTAATGTGATTGCTACTGGAAATAATTGGAAATTGTCATTGGGTTGATAAGGAACATTGAAGTAAATTGTGCTAAAGCATAGAACATACCAATGTTATCTAAAATTAACAGTTTTACATCACAATCTTCTATTAAATGAATGAACTTTTCATGTAGCATTTTTTGAGTTAAATAAGCCGAAATTTTTCAATTTGGGACATTACATTCTCCATACATATTCTTGGAAGATTTAGAGTCTACCACTCTAATACCATGCTAATTTTTTCAGATAATGGTATATGGGTCATGTCAAAATTCATTGAAATGCAACAACTAGAATTTATTCTTCTAACTGATTAATTATGTTGTTTATTTTGTTATGGTAAAATAACGAATAAATCACACTACAATTTCTTCACAATAAAATGTTGCGAAAAATAAAAACTGGAACTGAGAAAATAGAGCATAGACAATAAAAATGAGACCATTATTTTAGGACAAATGTCCCCAAAAAACCCAATGTGGGAAAACCAGTGCAGCAAATGAGGGTTTTATTATTATTCATTAGCAGCAAAAATTCTAACTACAAATCTCGATGCCAAGCTGGCAATCCTCTCCAAAGAAATCACTGCCAAAATTATTAAGGGAATTTTTTACCTTCTCCACAAGCAATCCTACAACAAACTGCCCACTGAAACTGACCCCAAAATACGTCGTACTACTCAAAACTATCTTTGAATGTCCACTGTAACTCGTACTACTCAAAACTGTCTCTAAATCAGGCATCCTACCTATTGCTTCCTCTGGAAGCAATTCTCTGGCCCTCTGGAAAATTATCCCGGCCTTTGACCATTGAATCAACCTCCTCTCCAGCAAAATCAAACTACTTAAATGAGGTTCTACGTAGGCCCCTGCGCAACTTCTTGTGGAATAACTCGACCTCCTCTGGATGACTCTTCCAGCACTGGAAACCTCCACTAGAAACTTTGTTGTTGCTCCTCTACCTCTACCACTAATCTTTGGCTCGAATTCTCTTCTCGGTTGAATCTCTGCTCTCTAGGAAGTTCGATCTGCCTAGTTCATGTCGATTTTGGGTAGCATCGAACGTGGTCTAGCTCCGAAATTTTGTGGAGAGGCTAGAATACATGAGATCTCTAGAACCCAGAAATCGTTTAGAGAAATTCCACCTGGATGAGGAGTTATTAAAATAATTAATATTTTTAATGGGTTCCTAAGTCTAAACTTAGGAAAATAAAAATATTAATGTGTATTAATAAGAATATGGGTGAGAAACTTCTAAGCGACAAGGATCAAGTCTATTTTAATCTTAGTCGTTGATTAGGGACTTTATCTCGGTCGTTGATTCATCAACAGGAAAAGTATAAGAGGAAGCTTGAGGATCAATTGGAGATACACTTACGACATCAGACAGTTCGATTTTTTTGGGCGTGGTTTGCTGAGAAAATCGAACAAGTGATCTGTTCCAGTGACAGGGGTAGTTTGGCAGAGGGACTTTAATCGAAGGCCGAGTATACACTACAGTGAGGCAGAGAAGCACCAGGAGAGACAACAGAGGGAGAGCTCTGACGCAGTGATGCAGTGGAGGCTACGAGCTCTCAGTGACACAGTGATGCAGTGTCGCAGTGACACAGTGACACAGAGGGAGAGCTCTTATGCAGTGATGCAGTGTCGTAGTGACTCAGTGATATCTGTTCCAGTGACAGGGGCAGTTTGGTAGAGGGACTTCAATCGAAGGCCGAGTATACACTACAGTGAGGCAGAGAAGCACCAGGAGAGACAACAGAGGGAGAGATCTGACGCAGTGATGCAGTGGAGGCTACGAGCTATCAGTGACGCAGTGATGCAGTGTCGCAGTGACACAGTGACGCAGAGGGAGAGCTCTGATGCAGTGATGCAGTGTTGTAGTGACTTAGTGATGCAGAAGGAGAGCTCTGACGCAGTGACGTAGTTTCGCAAAGACTTAGAGGGAGAGCTCTGACACAGTGGAGGCTAAGGGGTCTTAGTGATGCAGCTTCTAGAGGAGGTGACGCATTTCCAATGCAGAGCATGGAGCAGCCATCGCTGCCCAGTACTGGGAACAGCGCAGTCACCTATGGGGTTTGTTCATCTGTCTCTGGATAGAGGTACTTCTACCGGGTTTATTCTATATTGGGTGAGTAGGATTTGGTACCCTAGTTGTATTCAGAAATCTGCTTAATAATACAAACCCTCTATACGCTGCAACGGTTTTCCCGAATTGGGTTTTTCGAGGGATGATTGTCCAAAAATAACGGTGTCCCTTGTGTATTTGTCTCATTTCATTTCAGTTCATGATTTGTACGTATGTGTAGTCTGCAATAGTGTTTTCATCGCTATTTAAATAATTAAATAAGTTGTTAAATGTAGAAACAAGTAGGAGATGGTAAACCGGTGATTGTAGTGTTGAATTTTCTAACTCTATCCATTAGAAAATTAATCTGTATTATGTTAGTTTATTTCTTCTACTTTAAATTCTGAACAAGTTATTTAAAACATATAAATAATGAAATAAACACAATATAGTCTCAACATCTATAGATCATCAGCTAAAAGAAAACAAACACATAAGTGACACCAGTATTTTTGGACAAATGTCCATGGAAAAACCCAATAAGGTAAAACTGGTGCAGCTATTCTGAGGGTTTATTGTTATGAAATATTTCCATGAATACAACTGGGTGCCTTACCAGCTCACCCGACAGAGAAAAAAATACACAGCAGCAATACCTCTCTATTCAGAAACAAGTATTCAGAAAACATGTCCCACGAAACCCTCTCCAGCGTCTCTGAAGCTCTGCGCTAGCCCTTCTGGCCTTTACGTCAGCCTCCTCCTGCCTTGCGTCAGCCCTCTAAGGCTCTACGCAGCCTCTGGGACCCTCTACATCACTCCTGCAACCTCTGCGTGGATGACGCAATCCCTCTGGCCTCTACATTGTCTATGTTGGGCTCTGCATGGCCTGAACTGGTTGTTGCCTCTCATTCTCTGCTTCTGCGCTGGTCACTTGGCACTGTCTTTGCCTCTCTGCCCAGTACTCACTGCCCCTCACTGCTAATCACTGATTCGACTTTGCTTAGCAAACCCGCTCTAGCAAATCGAATGACTGATCACTCAGTTGTGTCTTCCAACTAACCCTCAAGCCTCTTCCTATACTTTTCTCGTTGGTCCTTCAATGGCCGAGATTAAATCTCTAATCAATGGCTAAGATTAGATTTGGCTTGATCCATGACTTTTGGAACCTTCTAACCTAGTTTTATATTAATACCCATTAATATTTTATTTTTCCTAAGTTTAGACTTAGGAACTCCATTAAATATATCAATTATTTTAATATCTCCCAAACCAAGTACAATCTATCCAAACTATTTCTGGGTCTTAGACATCTCATGTGCTTTAGCCTCTCCGCCAATTTTCATGGCTAGAGCACATTCGATGCTACCCCAAATCAACACTCCCTCTTAGCGAGGAATGTGCTCTAGTAATACTCCACCACTAAGCATCACCTTGATTATATGGCACCGGTACCTGTGTCGATGCTAGGCCTCCCCACCCAACATCCTTTGCACTGTTGCATCATGTATTGCCACCCATGGCTCTTCCACTACCACTGCTACATCCGTACGGCAGCTCCCTTTGCATTCGTGTTATCGCTGGTCCATCCTCCCAACACTGCATCCCCCTCTCATCGTGTTGCATCATGCTACTGCAAACTGCTACTGCACTACAACTCAGTTACTGAGAAGTAAGTAATTTATACGCCCAACTTTTGACATCCCTGTCAGGCTAAAAACACTCCTAATGTTGAAGCTCTCTCTATCGCTGACAAGTGCTCCCTCTACTGACCTCTACATTGCTGCAAAAACTCCCTGCATCTCACACTGTTGCACACCTCTTTGGGCCATCTTGCACCATTGCAACACTCCCATGCCTCTCGCACTATTGTAGCCTGCTAGCCTCACACTGCCCGGGGACTCCTGCACTAAGCACTCTCTGCCGCTTCATCCACATCCGTCTCTACCGACATCTGCTAGTCCTGCTACTTTCTCTTTGGGGCTCTTGTAGCAAGGTATAATCCAAGAGGTTGGGTGCCTCATGGATCCTGCCCCTCATCGCCTATAGTCCTCCTAACTACAGCTTGATGTCTCCCCACCTCTTCTCTAGAGGTACATGAGCACTCATGGCAGACAGAACAGAGAGGATCCTGGCCTTGTAAACCACAAAGTTGGACGCCCCGTCCAGCCTATCTTGATCCCTTAGTCCATTCATGGCCATCTCTCTCCTCTTGTCGACTCCTCCGAGTCTCTCTACCTCCCTCCGGTAGTTCTCTCTTCGAATCTTGTTGAGTCTTTCTACTTCCCTCTGAAAGTTCTCTCTTCGACTCATGTTGAGTCTCTCTACTTCCCTCCTGAAGTTCTCTCTTCGACTCCTGCTGAGTCTATCTACTTCTCGCTTGGAAGTTCTCTACTAGACTCCCTCTGAGTCACGATTTCCCTTCTGGAAATCCTCCTGCCAATCGTCACGTTGCACCTCTCTGATCTTCTCTGCACCTACAACACTCATCCAGATTCCTTGGGTAGAAATCCGCCTCAATAGCAACTCCCTCTAACTTGGTTTTGCCCTGTTAGGTACTGATATGACCACAGTACCCCACCAGCTTCCCTCCCGCAAACTACCCACAGCTTCCTATGCTCCAGCAACTGAAGGATTGAGCCTCTAAGCTCTGTGCAATCCCGGCACTAGCAAAAACAACTCCCTTAGCCACTACGTCAACCCTCTTGGTCTATGCGTGGATCTGCGTGAGCCTCCCTTTGCCCTCCTCAACCTCTGCGTTGGCCTTTCTCTGGCCCAAACTAATGACGCAGTCCCTCTACGTCAACCCATCTTCTGTCGCTTCTACAACGAGCAGCTTCTGTCACTTGGGACAGTTGATTCTGCTGCAAATTCTCTCCTTAGTTGATGCCTTCAGCTCTCTTGTGATCTGTAACCACCCTCTGATACCATGTTGAATTTTCTGAGTCTATCCGTTAGAAAATTAATGTGTATTTTGCTGGTTTATTTCTTCTACTTGTAAATTCTGTAAAACATATAAATAACGAAATAAACACAATACAGTCTCAACATCTATAGATCATCAGCTAAAAGAAAACAAACACACAAGTGACAACGTTATTTTTGGACAAATGTCCACGAAAAAACCCAACGCGAGAAAATCAGTGCAGTTATTTTGAGGGTTTATTATTATGCAGTATTTCCTTGAGTACAAATGGAAGCCTAACTGGCTCAGCCGACAGAGAAAAAAATACACGACAGCAATACCTCTTTATTCGGAAACAGGTATTCAAAAAACATGTCTCACGAAACCCTCTCCAGTGTCTTTGAAGATCTGCACTAGCCCTTCTAGCCTCTGCGTCAGCCTCCTGCTGCCCTGCGTCAGCCCTCTAAGGCACTGCGCAGCCTCTGGGACCCTCTGTGTCACTCTTGTAGCCTTTGCGTGGATGACGCAGTTCCTCTGGCCTCTGCACTGTCTCTGTTGGGCTCTGCATGGCCTAAACTAGCAACAACCTCTCATTGTCTGCTTCTACTCTGGTCCCTTGGCAATGTCTCTGCCTCTCTGCCCAGTACTCACTGCCCTTTGTTGCTGATCACTAATTCGACTTTGCTTAGCAACCCCGCTCTAGCAAATCAAATAACTGATCACTCTGGTGTGTCTTCCAACTGACTCTCAAACCTCTTCTCATACTTTTCTTGTTAGTCCTTCAACGGCCGAGATTAAATCTCTAATCAACCGCTAAGATTAGATTTAGCTTGATCCATGACTTTTGGAACCTTCTAACCCAGTTTTATATTAATAACCATTAATATTTTATTTTTCCTAAGTTTAGACTTAGGAACTCCATTAAAAATATTATTTATTTTAATATCTCCCAAACTGGGTACAATTTGTCCAAACCATTTATGGGTCTTGGAGATCTCATGTGCTTTAGCCTCTCTGCTAATTTTCATGGCTAGAACACATCCGATGCTACCCCAAATCAACATGCAGTAGGATTTTTGATGTGTAGATTCAAAAATTTTCACAAATCACCCACTCACTCAGTGTGTTTATCTCCATCCTGGCACCCTACTCTTACAATCTCTCGTTGGTGAACCAATGGACCATGATTAGATCCCCAGCAATGCCTAAGATCATTTCAAACTCAATTTGTGTGAGTCTCTAGAGAGTTCTCACCTTTCTCAATCAATTGTTGTTAATTAATCATTTTTCCTAAGTTAGACTTAGGAAATATTTAATTATTGATCAATTAACTTAAATGAGTTGTCTCTAGGTGTTTTCTCTTGGAACCTTTTTTGGGTTTTGGATACTTTGTGTTTTGCAGCCTCTCTGACCAAAGTCAAGACTAGAACACTTGTCTGATGCTACAAAAACTAACAGGTCAACACTCAAAAAATGAAACTACAAGTACTAGGAATTGAAACTAAAAATACTCTTCAAACAATAACCTCTAAATTGTAGTTCTTCATATACAAGCTCTCAATCGCATCACCATTTTATAAAATGAAAAAGAAGAAATACAATGCAACTGGCTCAATTCCTAAACACTTTCACTCACTGAACTGTTTTATTACTCACCCACACTGCCTTCTATAAAGATGAAAGTTGTGATCAAAATAGACTAAATCAACCTAAAAATGGCATAGGTAAGTGCACCCATGTATAAATGGAAATATTCCTAAACATAGTACCCAACTCACTAGCTCATGTAGCTAGCTAAAAATAGAACTGTTGTCGAAGAAAATATATTTATAAAGGAACAAAATCATAGCTTCTAAATATAGTTGACTGGCTAAATATAAACAAAAGAAAACTCCAAAAAGAAGAAGTGATCTAAAGTTGGTGCAATTGTGCTAAAGCCATGCATGCGTCTTCTAACACTGCCTACATATTCATAGTTGCTACAACTCTTCACAATGTCGTTGCCCACAAACAGTCCACCTCAAACCCGCCATCAATGTCCACATAACTCGAGGTAAACTTTGCCATAATTGTTGGACCATGTTGACATTGTTCTTGACATTTCTTTCAACCAACCTGCACACAAAATATGGCTGCTACTAGGTACACTTATGTGCCAAGGGGAAACTACCGTGCACCACTCGACTCCTAAACTAAAAACATGTAACAACCCCAGTGAAAATTCCATGTAATGAAAGTTAATAAAGGCAAAATAATAACCACAGCTGATAGGACACGTATTCCAAGTTGAATGTTGGGCAACACATCCTAGTGTGGGTGTTCATTTGGTTATTAATGGCTAAGAAAATTGGCAAAGAAAATGGCTAAGGCTTTGAAAAGGCAAAATGGCATTCTTGGCACATTTATTTATGAAAATAGTGGAAATTAGGAGAAAAGAGAGGTGAAAGGTCACAGGTTGCATGTGAGGAGGAAATTGAAGGAAAATAAAGAAAATAGAGGCCTCACTCATAAAAAGGCTTCTAAGGATCAGTTGGTAACTTTTTGTCAGTTCAGTGTTGGAGCTCTCTCATTATTCTCTCTCTCTCTCATACTCTTGGATACTTAGATTTTTCGTGTAGCACTCTTGGAGGGTGTGGCATATTTGGATTTCTAGAGCAAGAAGGCAAAGCAAGAGCAAGAAAGCGCAAGAGGACATTGGGATCAGCAGCTACAGCGGGATTTTCTTGCATGTATCGAGTTGCATGTATGTTTTCCTCACTAGTTTTGGCATGCATTGCATGTGCATGTGGATTTTTGGTCATGATCTATCACTAGCATGGAGGATTGCCTGGATTGACAGTGGATTTCCTAGCCTTGACATTTCCTGGATAGCCATGGAGATTGTGGGTTTATTTTCCTTGTTTGCTTCGATTGGTTCTCATGTTTCCTAAGCTTGGGTTGAGTTATTAGTTCCTAGAAGCCCTAATTGGACAAATGATCTGGAAACCCTGTAATAGCTTGGGTTGAGTTACTAGTCCTGGAAGCCTTAGTTGGACAAACGCTCTGGAATCCCTTGGTAGGTTGAATTACTAGTCCTGGAAGCCCTGGTTGGACAAACACTCAAGAAGCCCGACAATGGTTGTGGGTTGAGTTACTAGTCCGGGAAGCCATGGTTGGAATAAATGCTCTAGAAGCCCTCGAAGGCTTGGATAGAGACCAATTTGATGATGGTTTTGTGATGTCTGACCATGACGTGGAATCATTATTGATGGGTTGAGGTGGATGGTCTTTTGAAGCCCTGCATGGTTTTGGATTGATGTTTTCTATGAGATCCCACATTCATGCTTGGAATATGGCACAGGGGTGAAAGGATTTAGAGAGATTTGGCTCAGCCATTCTACAGTCGGGTGGAACGTGGAAGTCCCATACCGGGTTTGAATTTTGCATCATCAATATGAGGTTATTTCTCCTTGTAAATCCATGAGTATTATACTGGTTATATGTGGTTTATATGGTTGTGATTTCATTGATATTTCTATTGCTATTATGTTGATTATATATGTGTTTTATGACAGTAGCCATGTATGGCTCTCATCATGTTTTTAATGGTAAATGAATGAACAATGTATCCATGACCTAATGGATGAAATGGTAGTTGATGTGTTGAGGCATCAATGCTTCTTAGCGATTCTCAACTACGTATGAGACCCCTATGCTCAGATCTGTTATTTACACCTGTAGATTACATATTTGTGATATGTTTGATGAAATGTTTGCCATGGCTAGTAGGGATCCAATCAAGGTATTATTCAAGTAATTGCATTTTTACTAGCATTTCCTTGTTATTTTACTATTTTGAAGATGTCATTCAATTTTGGGCAGTGACTAGGATCTGGGCCTGAAAAAGTGGCTCAAATCCAGGGGACGCTGGCATAGCACTGTGCAAAATAGTCCCTAGACGCTCGCTTGTAGGCTTGTGAGAGCATCCAGAGGTCCCTAGACGTTGGCATGCCCATAGCATGAGAGCTTCCAGAGGTCAAGTGGTCCAAAAGCTAGTTGGCAGCAAGGTTGGATTGGTTCCTAAGGGTCCTAATGCTGATGTTGAATGTCTGTATGGTGTGTTTTCGTCGGTTCCACTTTCTTAACATAACTTAGGAGGTCGAATCATATCATAGTGGCCTCTCGTCGCATGTTTACCCTGGCAAGCCAATTGCTTGGGTAGATGTGGGAGGAGGGTGTTCCAGAACAGCTTCAAAGCAACACAGTTAAAACTCTAACAGTTCAAACCACTCTACCAGAAGGCAATGAAACAGTCTTTGAAGCATGGATTAAGCAACTACTAAGGACCTCATCAAGTGGAAAAACCTAATGATAGAAGATTTGATGTGGAAAAATGAGTCGTCAATGTAGGTGTCCACAATTGATGATCATAGAGGCCAACAATCATTTGAATGGGAGGGCATGCTAGGGTACTAACATTCATTAATGATCATTATATTAAATATAGTTAGATAAGCTTTATTATTATAGATCTCCTGTATATACATCAAGCATACTCATTTGAATAATCACCTTGTGTTGTGCATATATTATCTTGTAATAGGAGGGAGCCCATCGAAGAGTCCTCTCATCCATTCACTCATTCGCTTTATTGAGTCTTGGCATACTAAATTGGGTGTTTCTTATGGTTATTTGGTCATTTGGTACTGCTAGCCCCAATTTGCCAAGACAACTCAAGGGCTAAGTTGTAGATTGATTTCATCATGCTGGGCCATCTATGGGTACATCCAAGACATTACATTGATAGGAGCATGTTATGCAGTGAGATTCATCACATTGTAGCAACTCACTATTGTTAGCAGTTTATGATCTAGGAGCCAATGTTCTAGGGCCTGCTTTTAAAGGTGAGTTGTCTATTCCTGTTCCCAAAGAGCTTACGATCCTGATGAGCTTCATTCCAATGACATGCCAATTGTTTCACAAAACTGTTATTTTTAGCAACTAGGGTTTCAGGGCTCAAGTGCTGGATCAAAGAAGATAATTGGATTCCTTGCAAGTTCACAAGTCTAATGCAAATGTTTTTGTTCACATAAAAAACAATGGTAATTTTAGCACTGTATATTTAACTGTGTCATAATAAGCAGGCATCCTATAGTAGTTCTCTTCGTACTCCAAATTTCCTATTTTGTGGGGACTTAGATTTCTAAATTTGGCATGTTTGTATTTAGCAAGTCTATTTTTAGCAGGTAAATGGGGTACTGACAAGGATCCAGTGTGTAATGGAAGAGTTGATTGCAGATTCCAGTTTGGAAAAGGATGTTTGGTTCAGGTTCAAAGATGAGAGGGCAGCAGGTGCATCTTACAAGGACATGTGGCCGTTATTTATGGACATAGTGGAGAGAGTATCTTTTCTAAAGTATGCATGGTTATCTTTGAAGTTAGAGTTGAACAAGCTTGCATGTTGCTTTTTTGAGATAATTTAAAAATGGAAAATCATATCTTTAGATAAAGGAGTATGCATCAAGTTTATTTCAACTTTACTCATCCTAAGGTAAAGTTTGCCCCCTTTCCTTCCATTCAATTTTGGCATAAATGTTAGTTTCTCGGGGAGACTTCAAGCAAAAAAGGACCTATGGCAGCTATTTATGGACATAGTGGAGTGAGTATCTTTTCTAAAGTATGAACAGTTATCTTTGAAGTTAGAATTGAACAGGCTTGCATGATTCTTTTTTGAGATAATTTAGAAATGGAAAATCATATCTTAAGATAAAGGAGTATGCATAAAGTTTATTTCAACTTTACTCATCCTACGGTAAAGTTTGCCCCCTTTCTTTCCATTCAATTTTGGCATAAATGTTAGTTTCTCAGAGAGACTTCAACCAGCTTTTGCCTTCATGCATGTTTCTTTGTATTATTTCAAGGAGAAGTTTGAACAGCTATATCCTTGAAGGAAGAGTTCACAATAAAATCTAATTCCCAGTACATTTCTCAGTTATAATAAGAAAATGTTATGAATAAAATATATATAAAAATATTACAAATAATGTAAATGACAATAATAATGATTAATGATTAATTAATAATTAGTAGTGAAGAGGCATGTCTCTAAGGACATGAC
This sequence comes from Pinus taeda, assembly GCA_000404065.3. Lineage (NCBI taxonomy): Eukaryota > Viridiplantae > Streptophyta > Pinopsida > Pinales > Pinaceae > Pinus > Pinus taeda. Next base: position 54,127 of record APFE030368104.1, read on the forward strand.
CGTTTGTGAAGAGGTACCTACCTAGGTGTATAAGCAGGTTGTCACCCTCATTGTAATCATCTCATATCTTTAGTACTTCCTTATCTAATATATTTGTCATCTAATGGATATTTACATATACCAGATCTTTTGAGTATTTTACAGCATAAACGAACTTTGTTCATTACATTGGTATCAGAACATTCCTCTGAGTATACGAACTTTGTTCGTTACATTGGTATTAGAGCATTCCTCTGAGTATACGAACTTTCAGATTTGATGCTTCTGTGATTCATCATATAATGCTAAGATCTTCTGGAGAAATCACATAGAAAACATACGGTAGACGCGTTTCGAACCTCAATCTAGGTTCATCATCAAGACCAGGATGAGGAGCAAGATCAACATACCACCAATATATATCTCACAGATGCAATGGTAAATTTCCAAAGGTCAAAAAAGAAAAATTAATAAAAAGGAACGTTAAGGGACAAAAAGCAATTTATTTATTAGTTATTTTTTGAATTTTATTTTAATTTATTTTATTTCCAATTAATTATTTAAAAAAATAATGATATGACACTAACAATTCTATTATTTTTTATATGACCCTAACAATTCTAAATATTTTATTATACAATCTATTAGATACAAATATCTAAATTATTAATATTTAAAAATGATTGATTAAAAAATAATATTATCTAATAAGAAAGGAAATTATATAATAAAAATATTTTAATAAAAGCTAATAAATACAATAATAAAACAAAGATATTATAATAATAATACAAAAAAATTACAATAATAATAATAATACTAATAATATCATCCGTTATGTGATTATCATGGTTGAATCCAGAACCATGATATTTTAATAAACCATTATTTTAAAATTAATATAATTTTAGAAACCTAATAAATACAATAATAAAACAAAAAATAAAAATAAAATCAACACAATTAAAGGAAAAAAGGGCCTAGAATAGAACACACACCAATCATGAAAGAAGAAGGATACCAAGGGGGTTAAGAAGAGGGACCCACGAGCTGCTTAACTTTCTACCCTCGTCCCTATTAAGAGTCTTACTCATCGTTTCAATTTCAATGGTTCTCTTAATTTTCAGTGATGGAAATGATCAACCTTTCCGAGGACCTTAGAATCCTCTAAGCAAATATGGTGCTTCATTAATTCAGCATGTTCTGCTAGTGTAGAGGAGCGGGTCCTATAGTGTCTAAGGTCCGTTGCGTGCTCCTGAATCCTTTTTGAAATGGAACGACTAGTCTCTCCAATGTAGGGGGTTCCACAAGAACATGGAATTAAATAAAGACCCTTCATGCATTTGGGATCAATAGGGTCTTTGACAGATCTTAAAGAGCTACGAATGGTTTTTAAAGGTCTAACAGTGGAGCCAATCTTTTGTTTCCTCAAAATCCTAGCAATCTTGTCAGTCGTCCCTTGGATAAAGGGAAGTTGGACACTAGAGGCCACCTCAACCTCTTTCTTAGCTCTAGGTCCCTGACTAACTTTTAAAAAGGCTCGGAAACCTTGGAACTTATTATAACCATTCTTCTTGAAGACATTTAAGAGATGGGTTTTCTCATCCATCAAATGGTCTTCATCAGAAACCCTTAAAGCTAGAGTGTTGAGAACAACTAGTTTTTGGGTTGGAAAGTGATGAGATTTAGCATGAAGATCCTGCTCACTGTGGGTTTTCTTACGAAAAACCTGGTGGGAGAAAGAACCATCATCTTTCATTGAAATAAGAACATCAAGAAAGGGTAAGCTTACATTAACCTCAAATTCCACGGTAAATTTAATGGAATCAAATTGATTATTAAGATGCTCGAAAAAAGATGCCAATTTTTCCTGACCATGGGGCCATAAGTTGAAGGTATCATCAACAAATATTTCCAAATTTTTGGTTTTGTGAAAATTTCTAACCCGAAATTCTACTGCAATAACTGATTTATTTCACCTACTTGTTCTTCACAACAAGTTATTTACGAAATCCCTTCAGCAAACATTAAAATAAATTCTATTGCAGTTATCACATAATTACCCAAAGAAAATAACGTGTCAAAATTGGCAACTAGGGCCAAACTCCATGTGGGTCACCTTATTTATGGCAGCTGATATTTTTCCTAGATTCCTCTTGTCGAGAGGTGTAGGATTGATCTAAAGATCATCCGATTCCGACAAGTATTTATGGAGATATGAATTTATTTGTATTTACTTGACAAATTGTCAAGGTCAGCGAGTAGTTAAATGTGTGGCACACATGCCCAGCAAATCATATAAGTACAAGTGAGGTTCATTCATTATCAACTCATCTCATCTCAATGCATCTTCTCTCTCCTCATCATATTGGGCCAGCAAAGGAGCAGCGTCCCTCACATCTGCAAGAAGAAGGATGAATTAGGGTAGCGTTGACTGATTTAAGGCAGCATTGACTTTCTTGGCAGTGTTGACTTTCTAGGGTTGCATTGACAAAGGGCTGACCTTAGCTGACTTTTTGGGGGTTGTGTTGTCCAGTGTTGACCTGAAAGTTGACCAGCGTTGACTAGCTAGGGCTGACCACAGATTGTTGAACTTTCACTGTTGTTTGACTGAGTATTGCAGACTATTTTGGGCTGCTACAAATAGCTGTTGAAGACCGAGTTCTTCAAGTTGACTAGAAGTCAATCCGGGGCTGTTTTGACCAAGTTTGACTTTGCTGATTTAGGGTTTGTTGTTGCTATTATAAAATTACAGAATTCTGAACTGTATTATTTCTCTTTGCTGAACTATTGAAGATTAAAGAAGAATTGATAAAAGGGTTTCCCCGCAATGGGGTTTGTCCCTGGCTAGCCGCCACATCTTGTGTCTCTTGTCTTGGCTTGTTTTCTGTTAATCGTTTAATGTTCTATCTGCACTTTACCTTATGTTTATGTGATTGCTAAACAGTGGCTAATAAAAAGATTTGAAGAAAACTGCTCTAACCATAGAACATACCATAATTTAACACAGCGATATACATGCACAAGAAGCAATCACATCAACATAGTTGTTTTTGGACAATTGTCCCCAGAAAACCCAATGTGGGAAAACCGGTGCAGCAAAAGAGCGTTTAATTAATCTTCAACAACAATCACTTTACAAGGAATAATTTTACAGAGAAACTGAGAGAAAACACCTGAGGCTTTCCCCTAGAAACTTTATAACACCCTGGAGACCCTTCTCCCACTACTGTGTCATTTCTGCGTCACTCTACGTGGTTTTGCGTTGGCCTACGTGAGGGTTGCATCTCCCCTAGGCTGTGTCTCCCTCTGCATTGTCTCTCACTGCCCCTGCGTCACCTCCTCCTCATTCACTAACTGTTGTTGATGCCCTCCTCTTCCTCCACCCTGCAACTCTCCCTCTAAAATCGATCTCCTCCTCTTTGAGAATCAATTTTCGTTGGGACACTGAGTATCTGTTGGTATATCTCCAAATGATCCTCAAGTCTTCTCTTATACTTTTCTTGTTGATGAATCAACGGCCAAGATTAAGTCTCTAATCAATGGCTAAGATTAAAACAGACTTGATCCTCATCTCTTAGAAGCTTCTCACCCTTATCTTTAGTGATCCCATTAATATTTTTATTTTCCTAAGTTTAGACTTATGGACCCATTAAAAATATTAATTATTTTAATAACTCCTCATTCAAGTGGAATTTCTCCAAATGATTTCTGTGTCTTGGAGATCTCATGTGCCTTAGCCTCTCCACCAAATTTCAAGGCTAGAGCACATCCGATGCTACCAAAAATCAACAGGTTTAAATCGAGCAGAAGCTAAAGCCCTAGATTCAAAATCTTCCATAAAAAGGTTAGCAACCACTGGAGAGAGGAGAGAACCCATCGCTACCTCACATGTTTGCTCATAGCAATTGCTCTCGAAACTAAAGAACGTCAAGGTAAGGCAAATCTCTACGAGCTTAGTTGTACCAGGATCCGGTATGCGACTGATAACATCAATAGCTTCCTTAATAGGGATGTTAGCGTAAAGAGAGACAATATCAAAACTAACCATAAAATCTTCAAGTTTAAACCTTACATCGTTCAACTCATTTACAAAGGAGAAAGAATCCTTAACAAAAGAACTAGACTTACCTACTAAAAGTTTAAGCTTTCGAGCTAAATACTTAGCAAGGAGATACGAAGGCCCTCCTATGGTATTGACAATAGGTCTAAGGGGGGCGGGCTTCCTTATGAATCTTAGGAAGTCCATAGATCCTAGGCGTGAGAGGGTTACTTTCTATAAGCTTGTGACTTAATAAGCTTACAGATCTAATAGAGTTAATAGCTAAGGCAACAGCCTTTGAAACCTTTTTAATGGGGTTCTTATTTAGCTTTCTATAGCTCCCACTGTTGCACAGGTGATCTAACATCTTTTTGTAATCATCTCTATCTAAAATAACCACCCCTCCTCCTTTATCAGCTTTAAGGACAACAACATTAGGGTTATTGTTTAAGGATTTTAAGGCTTCAAATTCTGCCTTGCTAATATTGCTTTTAGGCGGCTTAGCGTTCCTAAGAATCATAGAACAATCCTGCCTAATGACATCCTTAATGTGATCAGGCAATTCCCTAATGCCAGATTCAATGGAGCAGATGATCTCCTCAGCCGGAATCCTTCTAGGGGCTAGAGCAAAACCTGTCGACCCTATGTTTTCCATGTGATTTCCCCGGAAGATCTTAGCATTATACGAACTTTGTTCGTTACATTGGTATCAGAGTTGTTCGATCATCTGAACGCTCAACCGCTGCACAGAGCCAGTCTGATCCAGCCTTTGGTCATCGACTCTTCGTCAACATCTATTGTTGTCTAGATTTTTCTCACTGATCTGCTTGTTATTCTGAGTGCAGATACATAGGTTAACAGGTGCATAACAAGATATGGAAAATTACAGGTGCACAAAGTCTACCACATATCTCCTGTCTGGCATTTAGATGATGGCTTAACACATGGAAGACAATGGAACGTATACCTTGGTGCATCTTAATTTTCTGCCACTGTCGCTTGCAAAGGATAGAGAGAAAACAAATGTCTCAATTTTTCCAGGCAAGGATGCCAGTCACTCTGACATTTGGACATAAATAAATTACAAGACAGAGAAGTTGACTTGATGTCCTTCCCTTAACCATAACTGGGTCATAAGGCAGCACTAACATCTGTCATGACTCATTACAAATGATCACTGAAAATAGGATAAATACAAGAAAACAGCTATGACATTATTGATTACAATAAAACCTTCTGCGCAATACCTGCAAACTACCACGCATCTGTAACCGGCATCCTGAAATAATATCATCTTCAATAATCGTTGGATTGTTGCCATCACGAGAAATACCCAAGAGCAGAGAACTTAACAAAGCATTTTTTATGAACCCTCCTGTTAACTCATACCTGCCAATACAGAAGAAAAAAACATAAAATAAATACCTGCAAATAGCAGTGACATGATTAAAGTTTATTGAGCCACATATGACTGACAGAAACATTAGTTTCTTTTGGAAACATTAGGGTTAATGAGAATTTCACCGTAAAGAAATTTTCTCCCAATCAATGTTCTCAACAACTGGGAGGTGTTCTGAAGCAAGCTTCCAGATCTTGTAACGCTGTGTGTGATCTGGTGTGTGAAACTCACTCACACATCTGCAGCCACATAGATTAAATAAATTTTGTTCAGAATGTAAATCTAAGTGACTACAATATAAAATCTAACTAACAACAGTTCAATGAATGTAAGGTCAAAAAATGCAACTCTTCATATCGAAACAGGATCACATAAATCAGTACAGACCTCTTAAAACCAAATGAATCTTACTGGAAAAAAAACTTAATCACTAAATCAAAAATGTATGGAATAAGCTACCTTGATTGATATTATCACCATATTTGCAAATAGTTAGGAAGAAAGAAAACATGCTACTTTTTAAGCATTAGAAATTTCAGAATGAGTACCTAAAAGCAAAAGGACATAACAAACTTGCAGAGGAGTGTCCATCTTCAAAACTGGGTCTACTAGTGAGTCAGTGACAAGCAATCCAAAACTTACCCTTCAACCAACAGGCAGTTGATCCTAGCAGCCTTCTCAGTAATCCCCGCAGACACCACCAAGGATACGTCAACCTCTGTTGAAAATATACTTGTCTTTATTCATAGGTAGTTTTATTTTGTAATTGGAGATTATTTCAGGAGATTCAAAGACAGTTCTGATTCCAAATAATAATGTTGAAATGGCAGAAAAGAATGTCTCAAGATAACAGTGTCTTCAGCAAGAGGAAGTATAAGAAGAAGCAAATAAAATCAATAGTTAGGAAAAAAGAAAACATGCTACTTTTTAAGCATTAGAAATTTCGGAATGAGTACCTGAAAGCAAAAGGACATAACAAACTTGCAGAGGAGTATCCATCTTCAAAACTCAGTCTACTAGTGACAAGCAACCCAAAACTTACCCTTCAACCAACAGGCAGTTGATCCTAGCAGCCTTCTCAGCAAGCCTCGTGGACACCACCAAGGATACGTCAACCTCTGTTGAATCTATATTCGTCTTTATTCATACGTAGTTTTATTTTGTAATTGGAGATTATTTCGGGAGGTTCGAGGCAATTCTGATTCCAAATAATAATGTTGCAACGGCAGAAAAGAATGTCTCAAGATAACAGTGTCTTCAGCAAGAGGAAGTATAAGAAGAAGCAAATAAAATCAATAGAGGGTTCCATACCTTTTGCATTACCTCTATAGTGCTGTGACTTTGCTCTCATGGCAACAATCATGACCAGTCCTCTTAGTCCCCATCTTCGCTATCTCTGGTTCTACGGTGCTTGCTCTGACTATTCCCTGGTGGGTGATTACTCCCTGCCATCATGGGCATTCATATGTTCTGGGTAGAATTTGGAGGTAGTGGGGTGGATCTATTAGGACACATGACTGACAAGAACACTTATTATTATTGGCCTTCTAAAGGTAATCATACTATGAAGGGGTGGAAACACCCATTTCATCATTATCTTTGTGCACCTACATTTTTCCCCACATGGACCATTTATCTTATGTATGCACACATCTTTGGCCATGGCCCTCATTTTCCATTGCAGTCTCACTATTCACAATGATTTCACACTCCATGAGGCAACGTTTCTCTTTCTCCAAGACAAGAAAGAGGCCTATTGCACTCTCCACTGCATGCCAACTCAACTCCAAGCCAAAGCATCCAAAACGCCCTCATAAAAATGCCTTTTCTAAGTGATTTTATCCCCTTGGGAGGGGATGACTTCTCTTCGGGCTTAAAGATGGGAATGTGGTACCTTCTATGTTAAATCTCCTAATACCAACCCAGATTTATTTTCTCGCAACAATTATTTGTTCTCAACAATTTATTTTGTTAACCAAATAAATTTTGAATTGTTAAAAAAAATGACTCGTATTTTAACTTCCAGAAATTTATATGCAATGAAAATAAAATCAAAGAGAGATCAATCACACATTACAATAACTACACCCACAAAAATTCTCCTTCATTAATTAACCTCAGGAAAATTAGGGTTTCAACTCACAGATAAATTTAAAGGAAATATGCATTGACTAGAACCTGCAACTCAGCCCCACTGGGAGAATTAGATCCTAGGAATTTCGACCCACAGGAAATCAGCCTCTAAAGAAATCTGGCCTAGAGAATTCAGCCCACCTCTTCACCAGTGGCTTTTCCCTACGCCTTCCCCTTACATAACCTTTGCACCTTAAGGAATTCGACCCTCGCAAATTGGCCTCTTCAACAAATTGACCTCCTTCTCGCTTCAACAATGTCCCTGCAATCAGCAGCAATTCAGCCTCCCGAAAACTGTCAAGACCGAGAAAACAGATGTAAAGACAGTAAAGGAAATTTTATACTGAACCTGTAATTATGTTCTTGAACTCTTTCAAAATTTATTTTAACAGATTATCTAACAGAACTGTTGAGGGTACCTACCTGTGCCCTTGCGGTTGATGATGACTCCAACTCCCTGCTTCGGTTACCAAAAGACCGAATCCACCCAGCCAAACTGAGCAGAACCTGGTTGCTCAATCCAGTAAGCTTCTTAATAGAAGCCGATTGTTCCCCCATGCCCAGAATCTCAGAACAACTCTGGCTTTTCCAGTAGATGATTTCCGTAGATGATGTTCGTCCTCCTTTAGATTTTCTTCCCTCCATCCCCCCTTCTAAATCTTTGTTCCATGGTTTTTATCTCGTTGCTTGGCGGTGGCCGCTCTTCCATCAGCAGCCCACCGCTTAGTTTGTTGGTGACACGCTCCTCTGTCACATATTATCTCCCTTATCTCTTTTGAAGGTCACGTATATATGTCATATGATTTAATAAATCACATAATGTTTTATTAAAGTATTCATTTAATATAAACATTATAACTTTATACTTAGCGCCCCTTTTAATTAATTTCTTATATTATTGTAAAAATATTTATTAATTATTAATATGATTTTTTATTAATAATCTAGAATATATAATTTATAGTCCTCTTTTAATATTTACCCATACATTAAGCAATATGGGTGTTGATGGATGAGTAGAACCTCTATTCGAAGAAGTGTCATGGTATTTAGTACATATAGTTAATTTAGTATATAAATACTAGTGCGGTGTATGAGACACATGCATATGTAGCTATCATATGCATGCGTTGTATGCCTACTATTATTCTTGTGTTCTCTATATTTATAGATAGGTCGTTACAAAAACACTCTCAAATCCACCTACACTCTTCCTCCTCTGCGATACGGTCTAGCTAAGCCTCTCGCTCTAGAGAAAATCGCTTTCTCCACTTCTGTGTCTTTACCTCTCCCTTAGGCTTATTTTATAATTTTCATCAAGCCAAAATCCCTAACCCTAATCTCCCTCATAGAAGTAGGAAATCAATGGTTGAGATCATTTCTAAGTCACTGAAACAATTAAATTGTTTATCCTTAAAAATTGACTTAATAGTCCACAATAATTAATTAACTTTAATTGTTGTACTTTTCTTAAATTAAACTTAGGAAAGAATACATAAATCATTTACCCCACCAAGCAACCACATAGTGAGGCAATAAATCATCTTCTACGTGCTAAGACACCAAACCTATGCAGGAGACCTTTCACAACTATCACAAGCTTCAATAGTCCTAGCAAGGGATTCTCCACAATGTTATGAATATAAATAATTCATAATTAATAGTTAATAATGATTAGTATAGTGAAGAGGCATGTCTCTAAGGACATGACTATATGTGAAAGAGCATATTGCCTAGCATATAAGTAGGCCCTTCATTTGTAAAATATCATATATCATATCATATCTTCTATATATATATATATATATATATATATATATATATTGCTTTGCCCATAAATGAATATTTACATATTTCAAGATATCCTGAATATTTCCACTATGTATAGGAACATTGTTTCGTTACATGGTATCAAAGCTTAGTCTGATCTCGCCTTTGGACATTCAACCCTTCATCAAGTTCATTATTGTTTGATTGAGGCTTTGCCCAAACAAGTTTTCGAGGTTCTCCATTTTCCACAAGCCTTGCCATAAAAAATAAAATAAAAACAAAGAATATTGTTGTGGTATATATATATATATAATAAAATATTATAATTATAAAAGAGAATATTAAAAGTTAATATATGTGTCTGTCTGAGTGTGTGTGTGTGTGTGTTCAAGTGAATAATTAAGGAGTTAAAAGTAAAAACAAAAAACAAAAAGATGCATTCCATATGGGACCTTGGTTTCTTTTCAAAATGTCCCTTTTGTTCAGAGGGATATTCTAATTGTCGAGAGTCATTTAGAAATCAAAATGTTGTCTATGCAAAATGTTACAAAACTTTTACATTAGTTGAATATCAAAGTGTCACACAAAAACAATCATCAAAAAGAGATGTTAAGTTTCATGAAAGGATAAAACAATTAATAGCATGACTTTAGCGGCAAAAGGCAGAGTTTAATAAAGAACCTGCATCTCAAGAATTGAAGAAAACAAAATCCAACTTGCAGGTTGAACACCCAACATCGTCCCTACAAGATGATCTAATCTAGTGTACCAAGAAATTGCAATTGGAAGATCAAGAGAATTCACATATTAGAAATTTAGAAGACAAAAGAGACAAACTTTAACAAAACAAGGCGGCATTATTTCCCACCACCAATGGGTGACCCCTATAGGAGAAATTTTCTCCTAGATTTGTCTTCAATCAACAGCCCCTTGCAACCACATGATAGCTCGATGTGCTACCATTCTCCGCCACCTAAGTCAATTGTTGCGTACCTTCGCTCATCTATCATGATCGTATGTTTGAAGGTGGACCTTCCAACCCCAAAGGTATGATTTTTCATTATGCAATTGGGTGTTTATGCTTGCTTTTCTTGGGCACACTTGGGCATGGATAAGTGGGGGGCTTGGAGAAAAGAAAGGGCTTGGGCTATACTCTTGTTTCCTTACCTCAACTGGGGGGAGCTGATCTTGTATCTTAGTCCCGTGGGATCTCCTTTATTGGCCACTAGCTTTAGGAGTAGCACTACATGCAAAACCCTAATTTTGGTCGTGTGGTCCCGTTTCCTGATACCATATATTTCACTCCCATCCACTCATTACAAGCCCTTTCTTCCCCATGTGGGTCCACATTTGTCCATTGGGTCCACAAGGTGTTAGCCTCCCCTTCATTTTCTCCACACCTTGGGTCGGACCTAGGTCAATAACCCAGAGATTGATGCAACTAGAAAGAAAGATAAAAGCATAAATTGGCCACATATAATAGGAAATGTACCACAAAATGAAAAATATGGTCAAGACAATAAAATTTAGCACGTGAGAAAAAGCCAAACATGAGTTCTACTCGCCATCATTATGGCCATCACCCTAGATCCTAGGGCTCCTACGAGTGTTCCCTGCATCATTAAGGAACCCATGAATGTCCCAGCCCCTAGTGGGCAATGAACTACCCCACCATGGGGGGGTAATCATTGCTACATCTTACACATAATGCTCTCATCCCTTCGACCCCCGAGCGGTTAAATGAAGAAAAATCAATAAAAGGCAAAAGGAAAATGAAGGGTGGAAAAACAAAGGCTGGGGTAACTCATGTACCATGATTGCTCCCTCCTACATTCATATATCTAAGGTATGGACCTCCCTCATCAAAGCTACCCTTGTACCATGGCATGTGGGTTGGAGCCTCCCCTATTGCCCTCACTTCGTTCTATCACTATTTCACACCACACCTACCATTTGATGGATGTACCACGGACCTGTCATTCCATTAAGGGTTGAAACCACCTAATAGGGTCCTTCATTAATGCCCCTTGCCAAGAAAGGAAACATTTGGACATGTCTAAAGTCCCATTTGGAAGGGAAAGCCACTATGAAGTGTCCACTTCCGCCCTTGATTAGCAAGCTTATTTACTCAATTGCACTAAGGAATCATTGTATTGGAAGGTTTTAGACACATTGGATCTTACATATGATTGCAAGTGGGTTTTCATCTTGGACTTGGCCTACCTATATTGGCTACAAACCCTCCAGAGGATCAAAATGGCACTTGTATGGTGAGCGTTAAGAGCCATGGGCCTCCAACAATGCAAAGCATTGATTGCCACACCATGGGCTTCTTCAACACCACCACTTGCTTGTTCTGCCCTAGTTACATGAATTTGATGATGCACTTGGACCACGTTGCCCAATAGGCTACACATTGCACCTGACACTTGGCAGTTGATCCAGGGCCCAAAGGAGGTTGTGCATTTCCTAAGGATACATTGGAGGGCATGTGTCATCTTCTAGCCCTTATTGATGAAGTATTGACTTGATTTTGTGCCACTAGGAAACCCATGAAACCATTATTTGTGCCCCAGAGCAACTTGGGAGCACCACATGATGTTTTTCTTGGAAATCAAAGGACCACCCCCTTAATCATCATTCATGGAACCCTCTTCTTCATCATGGCACTTTGAGGACTCCAATAGGCCTTCCAACAACCCTTCTACACCATTGTTTCATCATTTCAGCTAGCTTTGGATGGCTTAGCTTTCACTTTATGAGCTATTGGTCGGCTCGTCACCAAAGACATGTTATTTTTGCACATTAAAATAATATTAGGGGCATTTTTAGGCTAATTCGAATTAGAGGAGGTTCATATAAATAAAGCTAATCCCCATTCATTTGGATCATCATCATCACTACTTAGATATCTCTTCTTGAGTATTTTGCACTTTCTCTCGGTTGTCTATCAGAGATCTCTTGATGCATTTCGATATCTTTGGAGCTGAAATTTCGTTCCTTCTTGGAGTCATCTGCTTGATCTTGGATTAGGATATATCTATTGTTGTCTTGTAAGTAATCTTGTTGAAGATTTTTGTATGAAAAACGTCCAATGTGTGGGAATTTTGGAACTAGCTCTTTTTTTGTGTGCTAATTATTTAATATCATAGTAAAGGATTGTTAGATTGCAAATTTGTGTATGTTACTCATTGATAACAAGTAGATGAATGTTCCTAGTGGGGTTAACTTGTTTTTCTTCCATGAAAATCCATAAGTAAATACTAGAGAATGTTTGCTAGGGCATCATTTTCTAGCCTCCATGAAGACAATTTCAGACAAATTTCGAATCACAAACTCCATAGTCCAAGGACAAGGCACTGATCCAAGTGAATTTGGTGATTACCCCTTCTTCCCTTCTCTTTCTCCTCCAAAATTTTCGGCCTCCAAACCTAGACAGCCTAGCTAGGGCTTCCCGTGAAATTCATTAGAGGGACTATTTTTCGAATCCACTTGGATAGGCACTGCATTGGTGTCTCCTCTAGTGATCCTCCAGGTTTCATGCAATTCCCACTGTTCATTCTTGAGAAATATCAATCCCTAGCTATAATCTTCAAACCCATCATGAACGTTTAGATGTGTTGGCTTCATTGAGGGTTTGTGCATATAGTATTCAGTGGAATAAATCATTCAAACCCTTTCTCTCATCCCACCTTGACCTAGAGAGCACTTTGGAGAGTCTTCTCCCACAATTATACATAAACCCTAGGTCTCGTGTGCTACCATTCTAGGTTTCTCAAGGAGAACTAGAGGTTATTTAGAAGCACATAAGCATCATACAAAGCTTCTTGACTATTCCTAAATATCTCTGAAGCCCTGACCTTCGGCCTCTTTGCCATTATTAGATATCATTAACCCTAGTTCTAGGTCTCCTCATAGGTCTTTCTTGGAGAGCATGTTTGCTTCTCCTGAAGCATTTAACCTTAATTTGATCCTCTCCATTGAATGGGCCTTGGAAATCAAAATATACCTATTCATTGATTCCATCATTAAGAGTGATTTCCCTCGTACGAGGACTTGTCCCATTGGTGAAAGTCTGTAAAGAGCATGAGACATTGATTAGGGTGGTAGTGGGTCTTTGTCCCATTGTTTTCATGTGGTCTAGTAGTTGTCCCTTAAGTACTACTCCCAGGACCCTTGTTAGATTGTGTGGCAACATTTTTGGTGTCGTTGCTAGAGAGATGAGACGTGTCTTGTTCCTACACAACATTATCAATATATCCCTTTGGCAACTCCAGTGGAAAAACAAAGTCCTACTTCTTCAATGAAATTCAAAGTCAATGCTTGTAGGGTGAAGCAAGCATCTCTCAAGGCATTTGAATTCACCCCGGCGACTCCACAGTGGTTTGATGTGCAAAATCATAAGAGATGTCTCATTGTGGAAAAGGAATTGTCTCTGAGTTTCCTTGTAATAACCTTGACCTAAAGACCTTTGAATGCTACAAGAAAGACTTGATGGATGGAGTGAATATTGTGAACATATAGTAGATCACGAGGGCAAGGAATTCCTATTCGATTATTGTAATAGGAAAGAGGAAGAGCTCTATGAAGTGTTGGGAAATCCATAGAGGTGGCACTTAAATAATTTCCCTTATTAATAACATTATCTTGTCATGTTTTTATTATTATTAGTTCTTTCGATTTATCTTTTCTTATCATCAAGACTAATGCCAAGCAACAAATAAAAGAGTACACAACATGTAGGCACGCTGCCAAGGCAAAACCCCACTCTAGGGAAAAACCAGTCAAAGTTCTTCCTTTAGTAGATTCAAGATGAGACAACCAAGACCCTTACAACTTAGACCCAAGACATCCTCCATCAAGTCATCCTTGTAACTGTGAGAGCATCAAGTCCCCATCTTTGTGATAGAAACGAAACCATCTCCCTGTGAGACCTTGTCACTTTGGCAGCGCTTAAACCTTCTTCACTGCATCTAGACCTTGTACCAAAACTAATTTACTAAGATAGCACAGAGATCTCATCAGTGTATTAAGATCTCACCATTGTAGTTGCACCGAGATCCTATCTCATCACAATTTCATCACTATAGAAATATCAATATCTTTTTCCACTGTAATTACACCGAGACCTGTGATAATCTTGAGACTGTAATAGCATTGAAATTGTGATCATTGTAATAGCCTGAAACTTTTGTTGATTAACCCAAGCCTCTTTCCTGTAAAGATACTGAAACATATTCCTCTAAATTCCTGTCTGGATTTTTGTGCTAGTAATGCGAAGTCCTCATCCTTATATATATAGTTCTTTGTCCATTTAAATAAGTCGACATGGTACTTTTGAAGACCAGTTTCACTGAATTGAGTCGACATGCTAATGTATAATTTTGAGGACGACTTGAAGACAATTCTTTCAACAGCAAGGAGACTTGACTTGATGGAGGAGTCTTCACAAATTGACTTTGACAATAACCTAAAGCCTACAATGCAAGCTTGACCTATACATTTGACCCAAGCATGAAACCCATGCTTTAATAAGTCAATTAAAAAATAATAAAAATTATTTTTGCTTTTCTTTTGACAAATATATTAGAAGATGACTCAAATGAAGACCGAACTTAGTTACATTTTCCAATACTCCCACTTAACTAGGGAGGTATTCATCCTATACAAGTACAAGGAAGATCTCAACTATATGAACCATTCAGAGCTTTAGGCACCGCAATGCCATGGACTAGATTCCTAACCAAGGCAATCTATCCATGGGTCTCTCAACAGTTTAGGCACCGCAATGCTACGGACAAGATTCCTAACCAAGGCAATCTATCTGGGTGGGACTAAGATAGACTCAAGCTTTCAACCTCTCTAGGTACTGTTAGTGTCGGTCTTGAGCCCTCCATCAGTGATCAAAAGCTCTTTGCATATGCATATGTAGGTGTCCCATCAGCATCAGTTTTGCATCCCGTTAGGCATGCCATAACACTGATGGAGGAGCTGGTCTTGTTCCCTTCTTGGCTTTGCTGGAATCAGGTCATATCATTCGAAAAAACTTGTGTCACACTTGTTTCAGTTTTGTCTTGAAATCTCAAGTCTAGGTCTAGGGTTTCGGTCAAAATCACAGCAAGGTCATGAGTCAAAAGTCTAATAGTCCCCAGCAAGCCAGAAGGAGGTATGTAATTATGTTCTATTGATATTTTTCATCAGCTACAGCTCATTTATACCTTGGATTTAAAAACTCTGTTTTTAAACCCAAGGTCATGTGAAGTTTGCAAAAATAAGGAAAATTTTCATAAATCTTCAGAATGCCGGCAACAACCCTGGTTTCCTCACCAGAGTCCATCA